>VDFB02335448.1:0-147515 GCA_007258455.2 Sequoia sempervirens
ACTTGCATGTTGGTATCGCTGTAAAGGTCTTGAAACCTGTATGAATATCCAGACATGCAAAGAAAATCTCTCGTGATCTCGACTCAAATTTTCCCCGAAGCCGGATCGCTAAAAATAGTAAGTTGTCCAATTTTGCTCAAATTTGGCATGCAAGCAGTCTGATGTGCTCTGAACGCTGTGTGATGATTGGAATCTCGAAAATACTGACAAATTGCCCAGAATTGCAGACTTACTAAAAATAGTAAGTATCTCGGAATCTGATGAAAGCTGGCTGGAAGCCTGCTGGATGTCTACTGACAACATTGCTAAGTTCAATTTTCAATTTACTGGCCCTACTTGACCTTGACTTGACCAAAAATGATGAAACCCTAATTTTAGAATTGGCCAATATCTTCACGTTTAAGCTCAATGACGACACAACCCCCAGAAAGACGGACACCAGAAAAGAGACAGAGCGAGAGAGCGAGGAAAAACCCAAGCCAAAAGACCGGAACGGAGCAAAAATAAGGGGGTCCGCATCTGAATGGGGCGATGTGTGAAAAGGTCAGCAATAAAAGTTGCATTGCTTAAATTTCAAAAGAACTCATGGTGGAAATACTGGGGAGACTTCCCTTGCAAAAACTTGTGCAAATCAAAATTGTTTGTAAGCAGTGATGAACAATCATTTGCAGTAGTCAACAGCTGAGCAATATGAGGGAGCAGTGTAATATGGGCATATGCCTTATTATCTGCTACAAAGATAGAACTGCACTAGTTGACAATGGTTGAACAAAAAATGTTCAAAAATATATTTTGTCACTGGAAAGAGCAATCATGGAGAGTTAAAGCTGCAGGCGGTGGTCTCTTACTCCTTTTAAATGGAAACAGTGGAATGTTCAGAGTTTTGAATCTACTAACAATGCAACCCTACAATCTACCTGATAAAAGTGTCAACAGAAGATAGAAGCTCTCCTGTTGCATGAGAAGAGGCCATGAATGGGTTGCTGTTGAAATTAATGTCGATTCTGGGCTCAACACTTACCAGGTGCACAAACTCTCATATGTTTGGGCTTCCCCCTATTCTTTCTTTTAGATTTTTATTCCTGAACTCATTGCAATGTGATGTTTCATATATATAGATACATGTTTTTGTTAAGAATATGAATTTATATCATACTAGAAATGGAAACTAGATTTGTAGATCTATACTATAAAATAGGAATTGAAAATTAGATTGCAGATCCATAAAGGAATTAAATTTTAGGTTATCATAACTATAAGACCATTCCCTGGTCATCCAGCTCCCTAATAAAGCTACCATCCTATCCTGTTTTTAGCTTTGATATTCCTGTGGTTGCATTAATAATACTCACAAGCTTTCATTGCCTTGGTGTTGGATTACATTGTATTGAATTATGTATCTTCTCTGGTTTTTTTTTTTAACTGACAGTTTTGGACATGTCTTGTTTTGGTCTGTTATGAGCTTTTTTATTATTCTGCTAGCTTTTCTAGGGTGTCATTTGTTTGGTAGTTCTAAGATAGTTAGGTTCTTACTGTTTTTCACTATTAAGGTGTTTTATTAAGTTTTAGCCCTTGGGTTGTATTCTATCTGTTTTGGAAATTTTGAATTGTGATAAATGAAACTTGAGTAACCCTTAAACAGAAGGTTACATTGAACCCTGGTGCCATACATGCAAGTAGAGGCTGCAGCCTAAATTGTTTTGAAAGCTTAGGATATTGTGGTCCAACTTACATTTTCTTTTGACTGTGATTGTTTACTGTCGACAGTAGCTCTGGTAATAAGAAGGGATTGGTTTATCGGGTGGGATTATGATGATGTAATTTCTAGGTCTTCCTTGATGAAACAATAATTTAAATTTTTCCATAATGTTTTGCCTCTCATTCTATCACTAAGAGCTACAGTATTAGGTTATGTCCATCAGGATTACCATGATGCAATTTCTACAGGTTGATGTTGGGATTTTCAATCTATTTAAGTCCATAAACCATTATGTTTAATGTAATGAGATGAGCTATGAGTTAAAACTGTATAGAAATAAAAGGAGACAATAATACATAGTATATCAAATTTATGCTTTTTTTTAGATTAAGATAAGTAGTTATAATAAAATAGCTAAAAAAATTTGCATTGGATTTCTCCCCTCTGATCATAATCCTTGTTGTATTTCTTTTCACTATATTTTTCTAGTTATGCTTTTCTTTGTCTATTTAGAGCCTTATGAATATAATTCAAGAGTTTTTGGAATAAATATGTTTCAATTTGAAAGTTATTTTTTTTTAAGATAATATGATCCATTAGGAAGATAAGAAGGAATTGGTGTTAGAAATATTAGATTATATTCTTGTTATAAATGTGATTTTTATTGAGAATTATTGTCTGAATTCTCATATTTACAATCCTCATTATGTTTTTTTTTTTTTTTCTGTTATGTTACATGGTTACATTGATTCAATTAGTAATAAAATTCTATAGCTCTTGATTTAAAAATATAATTGCATTAGTATGGTTTTGATTGACTCAATAGTCGTTAGTTTTTTTTTTACAATAATCAAGTTACTATCCATTAGTAACACATGCTAGAGTGAATTGATTTGATTAATATTATATGATTCGTGTAGTTTTGAACTTATCTCAATTTTTTCTATTATAAAATATTACTTAAGGTATGGTTAAGATATAGACCTTTATAGTGAGACAATTGGAAAATCTTCCATTGATGTTAGTCCAACCATTATAATCAAGGTCCTATTGATAAAGAGTTCCTCATTAGAATTGTTATCATTATCATTGTATGTGTGGTTTTTATTAGCATTTCATACTACAAATAATGTTATTGTACAATCTTGGTCATCCCTTTAATAGTCTATGAATTGTTTTTGATATTCATAAGATATCATTCTTGGTCAAGTTACTATCATCATGATAATATAGATTCCCCAACACCAATTAAGTCTTGCAAAATTTAATAGCCAATTTTAAATAATCCTATATGTGTACTTGGTAATAATCCTTATCTTGAAATTATGTTTTATATTTTTATAGTGTTGACTAGTGATCGTGTATTATGATTGAAATTGATGTCAAGACATCATTTGAATCTAGTGGTTATACCTATTGTTGGCCAACCAAGTATGTGATGGTTCAAGCTCAAGCTGGCAAACTACAAAGCCTTTGATTTCGCTACGTAGGCAAGGCCATCATGGATGAGCCCTTGAGGCATAGGTTTGACCCTTAGGTCCTCTCCTTCCGTAACTACTTTGAAATTATTATTGATTATTTTTATCTTGATGGTGAAAGTAATGGAGTATCTAGTTTTGTAGGTTTCTTGTGGGTACAAGTTATGGGAACCCAGTGGATTGCTAATCACCCTGTGAGATGAAGCAAAGGAAAAGATGGTAAGATATGGTCATCCATACCATTTGGTCAAATTAATAGAAATTTCACAATGATAGTTTATAGATAAACAATGAGAATATTACTTTTTGAAACACTCGGTGTAATGAAGGGTTGATATGCTTTAGTATGTTAGATGAATACTTCATTAGATTCTATCAATCTCTTGTGATATATTTAATTTATATAACATGTGACATGTTTTTCAAATAATAAATGTGTTAGTAGAACTAATTATTCCATCTTGATGTTGTGATTTCATGCCTCTTTTGAAATCCAACCATGATTTTCAAATCAATTTAATTATCGAATTAAGGATTATAATTTATTGGTTAAATTTTATTATGCTTTTTATGAAGTATGTACATTAGAAACAAACTTTTGTGAGTTAGTCAAGTGTATGTGGTCAAAATTAGGAAATTGTGTTGTGTCCTTAGCTGAGTTTTGGTAGTATTTTGGGCATTACAAGGCTTCACCTTGTCTAAACATTTCTAGGTGCATGTTCTCCAAATTTGATTTAACACTGGTATGTATGAATCATTAATGGTAGGCACACCAAGGTTTATGTTGATAAAATAAACTTGAGTATTATTTTTTATGAGGCAACAATAGGTGTAGTGTTAAGGAATTAGGTGTGCCACCCTCTTCATGAGGAAGGAGTCCCATGTGAATGGTAAGGATGTTAAATTTTTGTGTAATGATGGGTCACAGGTATTGGTTGTGGCTTTGGCATATGTTAACTTCTTGATAGAGTTAATCAAGATTTTCTTAAGATTATTTCGAAGTGAAGGGTGTTAAGTTCTTGGTGGACTTGATCAAGGATTTTGTAAGCAATTTCAAAGTGAGTATCAAGATGGGAAATTTATTGCTCTAAGATTTTATTTAGATGAATGAATTCAAGTGCTTGTAATATCACTTTTTGTTGGATTTGTTGAGGAGTTTGAGTTTGTTCTTCCTTAATGGATTCAATAGTGGTTAAATATATCCCCAACTCCCTCAAAGTAATATATACCCAATTCTATCTAAGTCCTAAACACATGATGTAATATGCAAAGTATAATTAGGAGAGAAAAATATGACTAGAAACCTCTTTGATGACTTAGTTTGAATGTTTTACTTTTGATTAATTTCAATTTGTGGATGAGATTTGATTTACATTTGTTTGTCGATATTTGATTGTTGAATGTGCAACTAAGTTTAGGATCTTTCTAACTCAAATGTAGAGGTCATACAAGTCATTTATTTTATTTTTAGTTTACAATTCTAAATGTTAAACTCAAAATAAAAATGAGCAAATTGAAACAAATCTAATTTTAATTATAACTGTTTTAATTACTAAAGACCAAAATTAATAATGTTAAGCTAAATGATGAAATTAAATTAGTTTATTTTCATGTGTTTTCTATGCATTTTTATATGCAAACTATTTGAATCTATCTAATCCATTTTCTTGGAATAAACTATCAAGAAAAATAATATTTTGTCTTTTATATTTTAAAATAACTTACATAAAAACCCTATTTTATCATTACAAATACATTCCAAATATTAAAAATAGAAAAACATTATTTTCTTTTCTTTTTTAACTAATTACACTTTGAAGAAGTATGAACATAATGTGAAGAACCTTGTTGGTTCTACGTCTGCCTTTGATGCTAAAATTGTATTGTTTTTTGCGTGTTCTCTTGTTTTGATGGATTTTTGACAAATAATAAAGAAGTTGCTAGGCAAGAAAATATACTAAAACTAAATAAACAAGTAACTATGGAGTAACTGCAATTACATTACGAATCTGGAAATTGCTACAAGTAAATCTTATTCAACAAAACATACCCAGAGGTCCTCAGCTTAATTAAATAAGAAACTTCTGGAACAAGCCAGACAATACAAAAAATTGGCAAATCAAATCGCCCAACTCCAGATACTAATTTCTCCATGCTGGAAACTGGATCAAATGACCTGATAGTGCTAGGCGTCCATGATGAAGCAACCAGATGCCAGAAAAGAAAGGCGTTTCTACCTCCTTGTTCACACGTCCCAACTAGAAACCTCATGCCATGCCTGGTGAATGGTACAGCCAAACATAAATCGTATGACTTGATTATTAATGTGAAAACTGATGAGAAATGAGCGCCTCCACTGGTAAGCCCCTTTCCTTATTGAAAATAGTAAATAAACTCAAAGGTAGATCTCTTGTAAGCACAAATAGACTCTAGAATGAAGCCCTCTTTGTAGCAATGATTCAGCCAGTCTTTCACAGCTTCAAGATTGTAGAACATTGAAGAATTGCCGCTCTCCAATGGTGAAAATTACTAAAATCCTTGTCTTGGGCACAAACTCTAAGAAGCCAAGAAAACAATGTCAAATGATCAATGATAATTAGGTCGACTTGTCTTGCTTCCTTTATTCTCCTCAAAAGGCACGATTCTTAAAAAGGAACGAATTCCTCTTGAATAGGCTTTAATAAATTTAAAATATATTTAATACACTTTATACTCTTTTAAAATAAATCATTTCACTTGAGCGTACCTTTTTGTTTTACCTTCTAATTTCACTTTATTAAATTTAAGTGGCTCACTTTTATAAAGTTAAAATATAACTTTATAATATCCATTTTAATAATTAAATATAACTTAACCACTTAAATATTAATATCTCCCTCAATACTCAATATTTTGATGTGTCGTCTGAAGTTGGGGTCAACACTATATAACCCCCATGTGTCCAGGTGCCCAGACTAAAAATAGCATCATTGCCAGATTGACTTACTATAAATAGTAAGTCCCTCAAAACTAAGCCAAACACTAATCTACAAAGGCCTAGAACTGAACCCAATACTGAACTGAGGAAATGGAGTGACAACAACCTCCATAAATTGTCGTTGAGACCCTCTATCCAAACATATTAGCCTACGAGGATCCAAGTAATAGGCTAACCCATCTGTAATTGATACTAACTAGAGTGAGGACATTGCAGTCTGCCCTCCCCGAATTTGCTTTTCCTCAAGCAAACTCAATGTTGGATGTTGTAAAATGCTCTCGCTCTCCTAAGTAGCATCCTTTATCGGCAAACCTCTTCACTTAACCAAATGTTCCCTGATAACCTGTCTCTGAAGATGACACTCTTTGGAATCCAAGATGGCCTCAGGTACTAATATCAACTTCCCCTCATCACCCAAGGGTGGTAGGTCTGAAGAAGGAACTATATGTTGTCCCAATGCCTTCTTGAGGCATGACACATGGAACACATTGTGCACCTTACTGTCTTCCAGTCAATCTAACTCGTAAGCCACCTCACCAATTCGCCTGATAATAGCGTGGCTTGAGTTTCTCCATGCCCCTCTTCCTAAGAGTGGATTGTCTATAGGGTTGCAACATCAAATACACCATATCCCTGATCTTAAATGATCTCTCAACCCTCCTCTAATCAGCATATTACTTTTGTTGATTTTGAGCCTTCTGAATGTTTTCACGAAGGGCTCTCATGATATCTTGGTTCTCCTGTAATAGATCCCCAACACTAGGTACTTTGCAATCGCTCAACAATAAATCAAGGAAATTAGGCGCATCATAGCCATACAAAGCTTTGAAAGGTGTCATCCAGATAGTCATATGGTGAGTGGAATTATAGCAGTACTCACAAAGATGCAACCACTTCACCCAAGCCTTCTGCTGCCCAAAAATGTAGTTCCGCAGGTATCCCTCCACCCATTTTTTGATAATCTATGTCTACCCATCAGCCTAGGGGTGGTAGCTAGTGCTCAGAGCAAGCTTTGTCCCGCATAGTTTGAATAACTCCTGCCAAAAGTGACCCATGAACCTACTGTCTCTGTCACTAACAATACTCAAAGGTAACCCATGAAATTTGAACACCTCACAAAAGAATAGATCTACTACCTGTGTAGTTGAATAGGTAGTGGTGATTGGGAAGAAATGTACATACTTGGTCAACCGATCTAATACCACAAAAATATTGTCTCTCCCTTGAGCTTTCGACAAGCCCGTAATAAAATGCATAGACAAGCATTCCCACTTCCTCTCAGGAATAAGAAGTGGTTGAAGCAACCCAGCAGGGTAAGTATGCTCTTGCTTGTTCTGTTGACAAACAGAGCACTCCCTGACATAATGAAGAACATCAGATTTGAGACCCTTCCAAGTGAATCTCTCTCATACTTGCCTATAGGTCTTAAAGTATCTGGGATGACCAACAATGGCTGAATTGTGGAAAGTCCTCAACACCTTGTTCCTCACATCTGAACCCAAGACTAAGAATATTCTCTCTTTGTAAATGATGAGGTCATTCACAAGAGAGTACCTATTATCATGTACTATCCCATCAATAATACCAGAAGCCCACGTATTCTTGGCATACTTTTCTATGATCAAGTGAATCCAATCCTCTGAAATCTCTGCCATGGAGCTCAAATGGGGACAACAAGATAAGGCATTAGCAACAATGTTCTAAGTCCCTTTGACATAGGAGATGTCAAAATCATAAGACTGTAACTTGCTGACCCATTTTTGTTGACATTCATTTAGATCTTGTTGTCCAAGGAAATGCCTTGAGCTATTATGATCAGTTTTGACACAAAACTTACTGCCAACTAGGTATTGCCTCAACTTGGCCATTGCATGCATGATGGCCAACATTTTCTTGTTGTATATAGTGTAGCTCCTCTCAAGACCCCTTAGCTTCCTGCTCTCGAAAGCTATCAGGTGATGGTCCTGCATAATCACTGCACCAATACCCTCTCCACAAGCATCACAATGAAGCTCAAAAGGCTTCGTGAAATCTAGAAAAGCTAGAACTGGACATGTAGTCATCAACTATTTGAACTTCTCGAAACACTCTTGTGCCTGAGGTGTCCAAACAAATGCTCCCTTCTTAGTCAAATCTGTAAGTGGTGCAACATGCCACGAGAATCCACTAAAAATTTGACAATAGAAGGCGTATAACCCCTCAAATCCCCTAATCTGAGTCAAAGTCTCAAGAGTAGGCCAATCAATAAAGGCACGAACCTTATTAGGATCCATGCGAACTCCCTCTCCACTAATTATGTGACCCAAATATAGAATCTCTACCATGCCCAACACACACTTGGACTCCTTGGCGTACAAGGACTCCCTATCAAGTATGCCCGAAACAGTATCTAGGTGAACCATGTGATCCTCCCAAGATCTACTATAAACCAAAATGTCGTCAAAGAATACCAAAACAAATCTCCTCAACTGAGAGTGGAAGACCCTGTTCATAGTGGACTGAAAAGTAGCTGGAGCGTTGGTTAAGCCAAAGGGCATAACCAAAAAATCATAGTGTCCACAATGACATATAAATGCAGTCTTCTCAACATCTTTCTCTCTAACTCTAATCTGGTGATACCCTGTCCTCAAGTCTATCTTAGAGAAGTAACAAACTCCATGTAGCTCATCTATCAACCCGTCGATGAGAGGAATGGGATACCTATTCTTAATTGTCCTCTTGTTCAACATTTGGTAATCAATGCACATCCTGAGTGTACCATCTTTCTTCTTCACCAAAACAATTTATGCAACGAAAGGAGACTTACTCAGCCTTATATGTCCCATAGCAAGCAGTTCCTTGATAGTTTTCTCAATCTCATCCTACAAACGCTTTGGGTGTCGGTAAGGTGTAATCATAATGGGCTCGGTTCCCTCTTCCAACTCAATGATGTGCTCTATACCTCTATCAAGAGGTCTACCATGTGGTATGTCACCGAACACCTTTGTATGCTTAACTCTGAGCTCCTAAACATCTAGATGATAGAGTGTTTTGTGTTGCTCCTCATACGAAGGCATCAACTTACACTTTGTTTCCCACTCTACCATGTCATGTCTAATAAGTCTCTCCATTCTCATGAGAGTGATTACCTTCAAGTTGTTGTCCTTAATGGCCTTAAGTACATGATTAGTCTCGTCAACCTTGAATTTCATTTCCATATCTCTAAGGTTGAGTGTAAATTCTTCAATTGCATGAAGCCACTTCATGCCAAGGACCACATCAATGCCTCCCATATTAACCACATAAAAATCTACTTTAAACTCATAGTTATTGAGTTTCATAGGAAGATCCAAAATCATTCTCTCACATTTGAGAGTGTAACCATCAGCAACTTTTACCCTTATCCCTTCAAACTCCTGAGTTTGAATTCCACACTTTTCCACTAACCATGCATCTATGAAATTGTGAGTTGCACCTGTATCAAGCAAAGAAATGACTCTTTGACCAGCCAAGAGTCCACGTAACCTAAAGGATCCTTCCCTTTGCATGCTAGACATATGAGCTTCCTGTAGCTCCATTTCTCCTTCATTTTCAACTTCAATTTCTGAGTTTTCAGTCCCTGAATCCTCTTGATCAGCTTGCTGGTTTGTTATATCAGTCATGTTTTCACCCTCATAAAACCACTCCATATGCCTATTTTGACCCTTAGGATTAATAGGACAATCATGGTTTAGATCATAAGGACCCTTGCAATAAAAACACAACTTCCTCCTACACAAATCATTAATTGTTTCCCTATCCAAAGGGGCTGCAAATTTCTTCTTTTGATCAACATTTTCTAATTTATTTGGATCTGATTTGTTGTCTTTATAGGATGAAGATGGATTTGAGTTGAACTTACTACGTGGAGTTGTAAGTTCCATACTACGAGCTTTCCTCATAGCTTCTTGCAAGGTAGGGAGATCAAAAGCCTTGATCCAACCCTTCATAGGCTCATAAAGACCCTCTACAAATAATATGACCAACCTCTTCTCTGAGATACCTGTAAACATGACTAAAAGCTTTTGAAATTCACCAATGTAAGATTCCAAACTTCCCATTTGTTTCAGCTGAGCTAGATCTCTGAAGTACAACTCTGGATCTCTTTCATCAAAACGCTCAACTAACCTGTCAGTGAACTCCTAATATGAATTGATACGGTCATGCTGCAAGGTAACCATCCCATGGTGCCACCAGTCATGGGCTACCCCATCCAAATGCAAAGCTGAGAACTTAATGACATCTTCTTCTGCCATAGGACATAGGGTCAAGAAAGTGTCCAACTTGCTAACCCAGGCTCTGGCTATAACCCTACCACTTCCATCAAAAGTGGAGAGTGTGAGCTTGTTGGTTGCATGTCTAAGATCATTATTTTTATTCCTTGGTCTCGTGTCAGTCTTGTTCCTGTTATGCTCTCTTTTCTGACTCATGAACTTTTCAAAGTTAAGATTATCCTTAACTCTCTATGGTAATGCTTCCCACTCATCATGCAGTGTCATCACTTTATCTGCAAAGACCACATCATCTTCCTCCTCATCCACGTTCCCCTCTTCAAGTTCATGTCTCACAAATGTAGGGCGTGTAGGCCTATCATAGGTGTATGCGGGTGTTACTCTCATCTGTGGGGCTCCATCAACACTACCATCCTCCTCCTAGTCCTAATTCAGTCTCCTAGGAATGGTCAAATGTTGAATGGTTGTACTAAGTTGTTGCAACACATTTGCTACCTATTCCTGCCCAGCTACAAGACCCCTCAAAATGTCTTTGGCTTCTCTATCTTCATTGTTACCATGGTTTCTGGGTGGCTCACCATCGTCCCTGTCTCCCATGATTTCAAATTGTGTCTCCATGAACTGGAATTATAATGGTATGTCCTCAAACTGGTTTCGTTGTAACCCAAGTCTCTTGCGTGAGTAATACTTGTGAGGTCCAGCCTGATGGGGCCGCATATGAATTTCTAACTCTCCAAGATGGTAGGATCAAAGCTCTGATACCACTATGAAGAACCCTACTGGTTCTAACTCTGCCTCTGATGCTTAAAACTGTATTGTTTTTGCATTTTCTCTTGTTTTGATGGATTTTTGACAAATAATAAAGAAGTTGCCAGGCAAGAAAATATACTAAAACTGAATAAACAAGTAACTATGGAGTAACCACAATTATATTATGAATATGGAAATTGCTACAAGTAAATCTTATTCAACAAAACATACTCAGAGGTCCTCAGCTTAATTAAATAAGAAACTTCTAGAACAAGCCAGGCAATACAAAAAACTGGCAAATCAAATCACCCAACTCCAGATATTGATTTCTCCATGTTGGAAACTGGATCAAATGACCTGATAGTGCTAGGTATCCATGATGAAGCAACCAAATGCCAGAAAAGAAATGCGTTTCTACCTTCTTGTTCATGCATCCCAGCTAGAAACCCCACACCATGCTTGGTGAATGGTATGACTAGCAACATAAATCGTATGACCTAATTATTGATGTAAAAACTGATGAGAAATGAGCACCTCCACTGGTAAGCCCCTTTCCTTATTGAAAATTGTAAATAAACTCAAAGGTGGATCTCCTGTAAGCACAAATATACTCCAGAATGAAGCCCTCTTTGTAGCAATGATTCAGCCAGTCTTTCACAACTTCAAGATTGTAGACCACTGAAGAATTGTCGCTCTCTAATGGTGAAAATTGTTGAAACCCTTGTCTCAGGCACAAACCCCAAGAAGCCAAGAAAACAATGTCAAATGATCAATGATAATGAGGTCGACTTGTCTTGCTTCCTTTATTCTCCTCAAAAGGCATGATTCCCAATAAGGCACGACTTCCTCTTGAATAGGCTTTAATACATTTAAAATGTATTTAATGCACTTTATACTATTTTAAAATAAATCATTTCACTTGAGCGTACCTTTTTGTTTTACCTTCTAATTCCACTTTATTAAATTTAAGTGGCTCACTTTTATTAAGTTAAAATATAACTTTATAATATCCCTTTTAATAATTAAATATAACTTAACCACTTAAATATTAATATCTCCCTCAATACTTAGTATTTTGACGTGTCGTCTGAAGCTGGGGTCAACACTGTATAACCCCCATGTGTCCAGGTGCCCGAACTAAAAATATCATCACTGCCAGATTGACTTACTATAAATAATAAGTCCCTCAAACTAAGCCAAACACTGATCTGCAAAGGCCTGGAACTGAACCCAATACTGAACTGAGGAAATGGAGTGACAACAACCTCCATAAACTGTCACCAAGACCCTCTATCCAAACATATTAGCCTACGAGGATCCAAGTAATAGGCTAACCCATCTATAACTGATATTGACTAGAGTGGGGACATTACACATAAATATATGAAAGAAGCTAGTGATCAAACAATTTTAACTCTTTTATTTTATTTTGCTCCAATTGAAATGTCATTTTTATGAACTGAAATAAAAGACAAATATTTGTTGATTTTTATGACAATGCTAATAAAAGAATGCTTTTGTTCTTATTTAGTGTATATTATTTGTTGGATTATTGAATTGTTTGAAGAGAAATTAGTTGCATGTTAATTTTGTATGCTTCATTTTGTGGGTCTTTGGAGACAAAGTATTATTGTTTTGGTCAATGAAATGACAAAGAAATGAACTAATGCAATCAAATAAACTAAATATAATTTTAATCTAAACTTACAAATATGTTGCAATTTCAAAGTGATGATATATCTACTCTAACAACTATTCTCTATTCTATGTAAATAAATACATAATATAAAACAACTATAAAGGAAATCCTACTCCTAGATAAATGAAAATCCTAGATGTAGAAGTGTGATGTTGATGGTGTAGTGGTCCTTAGAGACCTAGCTTTATAGTATCTTTTGTCCTCTCTACTATAGATTCTCCATTTTACAAAGACAAAGTTCGAAAAAATAAAGCAGACATATTTGAGAACTAAGAAAAAAGAAAGTTGGTGTCAAAGATTAAAAATATTGGAAGTTGTTCTCTATAATATTGATAAATATAATTGATCAAAAGATCTTGTAGACTATATGGATGTGTTCCATAGTGGTAGACATTATAGAAAGCTTGTTCAAAACTTGAAAATTTAGTATGACTCCTCAACGTGAAGAATGAAGCTATTGTTGTTCATCAATGGTGGAAGACATAAACAATTGTTTATCCAAAATAAATCACTAAAAGGTCCTTCAAAAATATTTTCCCCAACTATAAATAAAAGGGCGATCCATAAATAGTAAAGATAATTGAAGTTATCCTATGTTCAAAACATTCAATCATAAATTGATTTAGAGTTTTTAAGCCAAAATTAGTGCAAGAAAGACACACACAAAAATAATGAGGGCAAAATGATGGTCAAAATAACCTATTTTTCTAGTCATAGAATCCCTAAACAATTATCTATTTAGAAAGGGGAGATCCTATCAATTAACAATGAAAAAAAGTCAAAATCAACAAAGCACAAACACTTGTAAATGATCAATAAACATAAAATAAAAGGTGAGGGTGGTCATATAAGTTGACTTAGTACTTCAATTATATTCGCATTAATTAAGAATAAGTTTTATTCATGGCATTGGAGTTGTGTGTTAGACCATCAAATCATTATTAAACATTCCATGTATACCTATCCATTTTTAAATACTTGCAACTTATAATTCTATTCCACTTAATTCTTTATATTAATGTAATATATCTTTTAGAAAACAATACAATAAACATATTTATTAAAAACAATATTACAACCAACTTTACATTTATTATTTTATTTAAAATGAGCCAAAAACAACTTACATTTTTTCAAGTTGCCTAAAGAACTTTAATTCCAAACAAAATACTCATTTTCATGATAGATTGCAATACCTAGGTGATGTGATTACATTACCCAAAAAAAACACACAATATTTCTTTAAAAAGCTTGTGTTCTACCCCAGAGTTGTTGGACCATTATGAAATTATAGAATTTTTGTGTATCCGTAGATGAACTCAATCCATAAGCAAATCTCGAATTCCTTTCACTTCGCAATGTTGCGAACTCGATTAACTACCCTACCGTTAGTTATCAAATCCACCTTCTTTGGACAAATTTAAACACTATATATCCGAAAAATTCAAATCTAGAGCAGGATTTCAAATTTTCAAAGACATATGCATGCAGCCTGATTACAACTACGTAACAACATCAAGAATTGAGCTCACCCACACAGTGTGATGGACAGAGCAGGTGATCAAGAGAACATGATGAACACCCAGTTGCATGAAGATGCTCAGGAACATCCCAATTCTATGGAAGATCGAACTCTTGCTCTCCTACATGATTCCAAGATCGATCAAGGTATCGATCTATCAAGAATTCTTGCTTCTCTTTGCATTGGCCTCAGATGCACTGCCTTGCTTCTTTTCATGACAATAAAGATATTTACATGCACCCACAAAGTTTTTTTCACTGAATTTGATACCAACTAGCATTTTGTCTTGAAATTTTTAGAGCTGGATTTTTTATGACGGCCTCTGCTGACATTTGCGTATGAAATCTGCCTTAAATATTTGTAACTCAATTGATAAAATTTGAAATGGGTGCAGAGATTCAGGAGGTAAAAGAGAAGAAGAAAGGAGGACGCAAGCACAAAGCAAAATGGCTGAAAAGGCCCATGGCATTGTCAGATGTAATTGAAGAGCTGTATGAGAAGGATTTACGAGAAAATGCCCTCAGATGCCTTAGCAATCATCTCAATGAGGTTTGTTCAATGTGGGCATGTATTGTTTCCCTCTCTTTGCTGTTGGGAAATACCGAATTAGTGTAGGAAATGCCAGAATATGTATCAACTCTGTACCCAATTGGGTTGAGTTAGTATAAAGTACGTCAGAGTATGCATAATCTTGTACCCAATTGCCTAATGGTATATGGTCAGTGAGGTTGCAGCTTCAATTCCAATCTATTGGAATTTTCAAGTCCAAGGTGGAAATGCTAAGTTCTGTGCACTCTAAGATAAAAACATTTTAGGACATACTGAAAACCAGACAAGAGTGCTGCACATAAGTGCTTTGTTTCACCACCATCAAATCCATATCACAGAAATACTGTAGTCATAATTTAGGATCCTCTCAAGGAGTAATGATTTTGAGTTGGTAAGGTTCCCGGGTTCAAAATCTAAGCCATGTTTATTAGGTGACCCAGGTTCAGAAATTAGCTGGGAACATATTCTCTGGCAGGGAATATGTGATGCTTGCCCAAGGCCAAGTGATTCTGGTGACCAGAGATTACACCTGTGAGCTGACCATGGGAGGAATCGTATCATCTCTGAAAACCTAAAAGCCCAAGAGTCTAGCTTCTAGCCTAGCAAGAGGATTTGCTCTACACAGTCCGGCATTGGTTCAAAGGCTTGGGATTAGGATTCAGGGCTGCTTCAAATTTGGGTTTAGGCTTAGGGAACATTTGAATATTTTTTTATTTCTTCTAATTTGTCCTAAGAGGCAAGCTATTCACAGACTCTATAAGTGTGTGAAATTGGATTATCGTTGATGTGCTCTTGAGCCACTCTACTGACTAGCAATGCACCATTTATTTCAAGAACATGATGATGTTGCTTTTGATTACCCTGTTTTTACTTATTATGTGGAAGGAGAGACACCCATTACTTTTCTGTCTTTCAGCTATCCTGAGAAGTCCTTATGAATTTTAAGAGACATTTCATGGAGATCATTTTTTTGTCTGTTGTTTATTCCAATGTAGCTGTGTAGTCGTTGTAGAAATACAGTTTAAACTCACATATTTCAGATGAAAAACATTTTGAGGTAATGTATTACTATTTACCATAGCTGCGCAACCATAGTAGCAATAATGTTTAGACAGTTGGTGGTTTCAGAGGAAATATATTTAAGTCAAAGCATCATCATATTTTTACTGTGGTTGCATAGGTATTGTTTCATCTCATCTGTTTACCGTGGTTGCATAGGTATTGTATCAATAAATTGACCTTGGGAGGAAAAGGTTTATAAAACGTTTTTTCCCAAACCACTTTAAACAGCCCTTTTGGCAGTTGACAGGATGGGGATAAACTTGAATCTCTGCATTAAATTTTGAACTAAAAAGTACACCAGCTTCTTAGAATGAATGGATTTGTAAAGACAGCTGAGCTCATACTACACGTTGCCATCTGCATTATGAAGGATCTGTTTTCTCTCTTACTGTTGTACATGATTTTCAACCATATTCTTGTTAATCATTCTTTATACTTATTTTTCTTTCCAAGAAAGACATCTTATTTTATACCAAATAACAAGAGACAGAGCACAGCTGAACAGTAAAGTAAAATGGAAAATCTCACCAGGGTAGCATGAAAATCAGCCTACCTCGGTTCACCTGTCAGAGTGCATCTTGACATGGCATGAGTGGAGCAGAAGGGAAGATGAGATGCAGAGGACCGGAATGTGGGATCCATGCAACAGGCAGAGATGGGTGAGACAGTGCAGAAGCAGTTAGATAATTATAGTCCGGAGTCAGCACACAGCTGATGGACTTAGAAGGAAAACTTAAGAACTTAAGGGAACAACTTTCAATTTGAGAAATTCAGTTGTAGTCATGAAGAGCAGGCTAGGAAGAGGGAAACAGTTGCTTCCAATAAGGCAGCTCAGGTGGCGTCAGAGCTAGCCAAGAGCAAGAACACAGAAGTAGGGCTACAAAAGGAAAGCCAAGAAATGGTTGAATAGAGGTAGAAATCGAAAAGAAGATGGGAGTGGATAATGTAAGGATGGAAAAGATTCATTCCGATAACACATTAACAGAGATAGAGTTGTACTTCTCATAACATGAATTGGATCATCAAGAAGGAACTTCAGCATCAACGTCTCTTGCTCAAACTCTTTGAGTTTGACAACCACCAGTTCCAATACATTGCAGTTTTCCCTTCCAGAATTAGAGAGACAAAAGTATCTGGAGTGACATTACATCACCTCCTAGTTCCCAGCGTGGTATTCACCAAGTTTAACAACTTAATTTAAGGGTGGATAAATGTAGCAGGCCAATAGAAAGATGTAATCAGTCATGAATAAGATGTACTTAAAGAGCACATGTTATGAGGGGTGCACATGTATGCGTTTTTAATGTTTTTGACTAGGGAACACCAAGTGGTGTGGTTGTTCTCCTCTACAATTAGTGGGTTTCCTTGTACTTGGGTATAGGATCATGACTGTTCTTGGGAGATCAACAAGGAGAGATGTATCCTTGATCTAGGTGATATCTTGCATATTGGTGTCTATCTTGTCATGGATCTCTGTTTTTTTAACTGATAAAGAGTAAATAAATTAGAAAGCATACTAGTAAAAGAGCCCCATATTTAGAGGTTTATGAGAAAAAAATCTGGGTAGATTATGAACATCCAGGAGGACCGAGTAGTTAAGACATAAATAGAAAACCAAGAGAAGCAGAAACAAAACTAAGAAGGCCTGAAATGTAGTAGATTACATAATATATTTTTTTCAACATTAAATACTTAAGGTGAAGATCATGGTTTTTAGCATAGAAAGGACTATCTTTATAAACTGGGATGTGCATATGTACCATGGAGTTATGATGGTACCTCATCAGGCCTTGTAGCTGAGACCCATCCATGCATCCATCATTGCATTAACCATTAGGTTTTTAGCTTTTCCCTAATTTATACTTAAGGGAGGGAGTACTGTTATCTGACGATTATGGGCTACAGCATTTCTTCTATCCAGCTATTAAGCATTCTAATTCCAACCAGCAGCAACTCCTTCCGCTTGTTGTGGATCTCTGTTAATCACAAATATGATAAGTTTTCAATTTTCTGAATGAATTTTTGTCTTGTTTCTCAATACATGACTGAAATAAATTTAATCACGTGCAATGGTTTTGATAGCAAATTACTCTATTGGTGAACTGGCTAGATTCACCCAACTTCGTCTTCCCACTCAATAATTGAAAGCTGTTTGTTAATTTTTTTTCAAAATACCTTCAGCCTTTCTAGGACCACTGGTGCCTTAACTGATGGTAGGGTCTAAGGCACTTTGTTGGAAAAATTAATCTTCTCAATGTGGTGAGTGGAAAAACTAACAGTTTTGCAGAATGTGGTGAGGATCACACCAAATTCTGCAAGTCACTCTTTATTTTCTCAATTCTCCTCATATTGACACTATTTACCTCATCTTCTATTTGAAAGCTAATTATGGGCAGCTAACCTCGTTTCTTGGTGTGTCTGGGAACTTTTTCTACAATTGTTGGCACTCAAGATCATCTACCTCAAGGTCATCTGTATCAACCATGTCTTCCTTTGATTATATCAAGAATTATGTATTCTGTTTCTTCTACTCGGCATCAATCTGTACATTTGTGGTGTTTTTATCTGATCCTGTGCAGGCATATCTGAAAATGGTTGGCTTGTTATCAAATACAATGTCCTATGGCATTCCCAACTTTCCAAATACAAGGAATATAAATAAATTGCCATGGAGAAATACTGGACATTCTGGTTCTGAATCCCTTGAAGATTTTCTTTAACTTTTTCTGGATAAATATTTTCCAAATTTGTAACAGACATCATCCAAAATTCCATGGATATAAGCCATACACTACATAGGGACTTCATATGATATTTCCACACAGGACAGTTGGATCATTCCAAACTCAACTCCCACCTCTAACCTATCATGCCTGAAAGGGGCAATATTGTTTCTGTGAACTCTTGCTTTCATCTCATAGCAATCCTCTTGCAAGAATTATTCTGTAACAAAAATTGATTACTGCTCTAATGGTAACAAAACCTGGTTAGATTCTTGCTAGTATTTGGAAATCCAAATAGCCTATGAAAATCCTTTGGCTCCAATGAAATTGTCACTCTTCTCCACTGTCCTAGTTCAGTATTTGTATTTTGTTACTTTGGTTTGTACTTCACCGCAAGAAATATTTATTAAGTGGTTCAGTGAGGAATTGAGGATTACAACATAGAGATATTAAGGATAGAACCTAAATTAGTTAAGTATTCCTTGATGTTATTGTACCAAGTTATGCCAACTGGTTGAAACGTAAAAAAAGTGATGAGATTGAGCTATTATCCTGATCGAGGAAATTTTATTCCTTCAATCTTCTTCCTAGATTCTGATAACCACAGTTGTTGGAAGGAATCATAAAGTATATACCTGCTGTTTACCAAAAAACTGAGATTAAGGATACATTCAACATAAATATTTTCTCAACCTTATAAGCTAAGTCAACCATGACATCTAGAAATCAAAACTCTATTTGATCTGTGTATATATAGAAATTGCTTGGGAAAAAGAAGCTATTCATTCAAGGACTCCCTTATTATCTCTTGGTGGTCCTCTTAATTAACTCATTTTATTTTTCCCAGGCTAGTATTGTAGAGGAATATTTTTTGTGTGTTTGAATTTTAACAATACTTAATATTTTTCAGAGGAGAGAGCAAGAACCTGACAAATACAGCAAGGCAGGTTTCTTTATTTATCATGCATGCGGCATCATGGCCATTTTGTTACAGGTACCAATCATTCAAAAATTTGTGTAGGAAGGTATAAAGATCATTACCTTCTTGTAGAAGAGGACTCCTAATATAAATTTGTTAATCTCGATGTTGTTATTCACTGGTTTTGTAGGAAGTATTGAGCGCATTTGGCAAAATGGAAGCAGGTGATTTGAACATCAGAGGCTCAAAAAGGCTAGCAAATGTCTTGACATTGTTTCAGGTGATATTTTCCTTCCTTATGCTATACTAAACTTTCTATTTATAAAAATATCAATACTGAAAATGTGCAATTTATTGTTCAAAAGTTCGAGAAAGAAAGAGAGGTTGGTTTCAATTTGCATGCCTGTCTTCCTTGCTTTAGTTTTTGTCATATTGTTAAGCAATATTGTGGTGGGATTTTTAATTTTTCTTGCATTTATCATAGAAGCTTTTAGGGTTTCTTTCCAATAGGGTGGTTGCCTCTATTAATGGCAGCCAAGCCTTTCTCTTCAGTTGTCAATATTAAAGTGATAGGAATAGGAGGGAGCAATGGCAACCTTCAAAGAAAAATCCTTGCAAGGTTGTCCCCAAGGTGTTCCACAAGGTATGTTTTCTGCTAACACTTCCGATGCTATTCTTCTAGATCCTCAATTTTGTAATGCTTGCAAATGGTTCAAGTGGTTTACTCTAATTGGCTACTTTATAGGCCACATACCATCTTTGTAGTTGGGTTAACGCTACATGGGTTCTACATGGGGTTAAGTAGGATGCCATCTAGAATTTAACCAAAGGGTTTGGAGGTGACACACCTAGAAAGGTCTAGGGAAGCCTTCATGGCACATGTCATTTTTTATAATTTTATTATTTTTAATTGTCTTCAAAAATTCCTACAAACCCTTCATAAAACTCTTGACTTTCATTCTTTTATGTTCAAACATTTTCAAGATTGTATGCTTTTTTTCTTGATTTTCATAGACTTGGTTGAGTCTACTCGTTGGGACTCATCAAGTCTAGTGAGTCTAGTAGACTCAAGAAGTATAACGAAACTTGTTGAGTACCAAGGTCATGAGTCTCCAAGCCTCGATTTAGTCTACTCAACTTGGGCCTCACCCAGTCTCAGCAAGTCTTGTAACTATGGTTCATAGGCCCAGTCTCAGCAAGTCTTGTAACTATGGTTCATACTTCTCAACAAGAGGGAGGTAGATGTCCATGCAATCCTCCCAAGGAAGTATATGAAGGGGAATATGTTCTTGAAAAATGGCAAATGTAGTTTGGAGCATTCTCTCTTAAATATTAGAGTTAATTTATGTAGGAAAACTTTTTTTCTTTGCAACCATTGGATTTTGAGGAAGTGTTTTAGATCCCCTTTCTTCATGAATTTCATCTCATGGAATGTGAGAAGTCTAATGGACCTAAATTGGAAATTCATGATGTAGGATTTTTGACAAAGGCTTATCCCACTAGACATTCTTAATCTTTAGAAGATCAAGGTTCTTGGGTTTTCGCTTTTAGTTGTGTGCCATGTCATCTAGCCAAGTAGTATCTATTTCAACGGTAATCATGAGCAAGGTCTAGGTGTTGTGGTAACTTTTGTTGATGCCAAGTGGCATTTCCACTATGATACCTATGGTTGTGACCTATCTAATAGAGCTATGTGAGTCCTCTTCAACATAGATCCCAAATCCTTTAGTTATGTCAATATATGCCTTGAATAATGTAGTCTAAAGGGTTCTTTGGTGATTTCTTGTAGATGAATTATCATTAGCTTAATGGGTTTTTGATGGCTATTTTAACTTGGTTGAGGTGGCATATGACAAGCAAGTCCACTTACCCATGACCATGAAATGGGAAACTACCGAAAGAGAGACACAGTTCTACAAGAACTATAAATTGGGCCTTTATGACCCAATCTTGGCCACCAAACCACATTTGCCATTTGGTGGACATGGTCCAACTTGCATAGTGGTTTTGAAAAAAACATTAAGCAGTTTGATAATGCTATGATGTTGGTACTTGGTGCAACTATACTTCTCTTTTTCTAGTTGCTATTCACTTAAAAGTGGAACCCCTATTGGATTGTCTTTTTTCCAATCACTCACCAGTCCATTTTAAAAATGAATGGGTTCTTCAAACACCAAAGATTGAAAAGACTCAATTTTATTTGAACATGTCATTGCTCCATAATAAGTCCACATAGGCCCATGCTTAACATGTTTGGAAATCGATGCCACATTTGAAATAATATCAATATTGGGTAGACTAAATGGTGGTTTGACACCACCACATGTAAAACCTATTTCTTGAGAATATTTGGTCATCAGCTCACAAGGACACACTGTAAGTCCTATGTGGCTATGTCCTTAGAGCTCAATTGGTTAACCACTCAACTTGAAGTGAAACCTTTTTGCAAACCCTTCCCAATTTAAGTGGCTAAGAAAGTGCCACCTTGTGCAGATGGTTGATTCCTATGCTTCCCAACGAGCTTAGATCAAAGCTAGACTTCACTAATTAAAAGTTGGTGATCATGTCCCCAAAGGATTTCTTCAATCTCTACAGTCTAAAATTCTATTAAAAATAACAAGTGTGCCAAAGAATTCAAACAATGCTTATCTGTTCTTCTTGATGTCTTGCATGCCTTTGTCTAGCATAATAACAAGGTCTTCCAAGCTCAAGCATCTTCTATAGAAAGGAAAGGGTGTTTAAAACCTACCTAGATGTGGTCCCTTGTAGGACTATTGCAAACCAAGTTGCATTTGGCTTTGTTATCCTTTTAAATGATATGTTATTTAAAAATAATTGCATTGGACCAAATAAACATTGAAATATGGATATCAATTGATCTCACCAACACTACTAAAAATATGCAACTCCCGTGGTCATTAATCCAACACATCTCCCATTTTCTAGTGCCGCTACACTTTGAATGTATTTGCCACATCCTATTCAAAAGACTTGATGTTGAAATATAGTTGGAGCTTGTGGGAGTCTTTTTGCAGATATCGAATCATTTTGAAAGGATTATTAATTAGGGAGCAAGGATAAGGAATTGTTGGAGCTTAAAATTTACTTAAAGACTTCCATGACACTATATGCCTATTATCGTCAATATTTAAGGAGCAGTGAAGGTGTTGAGACGAAGATTGCATACATTCCATAACCGTGGGCTTAGTTTGGGATAGTAGTGTTTCTCCCTCTGATATTTCAACAATTCAAGGACTTAGTAAGCCACATAAGCCAGTGTAATATCCCCTTATAGATTTATCTTAAATTTGTCTTTGGTCTTATAAATTAAGGTATCAAAAATAGGCCAAGAATCAACGACTTTCAATGATATACTTTAATCTATTAAGAGCGACTTTCAACGGTTAATGTTGATTCGATTATTTGACTTATATATTGATAATAATAGATAATATGCTGATAAGAATGAACCACTATCTGATATAAATTCTGAAATGTAATCTGCAATGACAATTGTTTTAAAAATGGAAAATAGACATCACCATATGGTTGCAATTTCTGATTTTCTTATCCCATTTCATGCATGAATATGGGGTAAATTGATGTCAATCCTTAATCGCTGTCTCTAATTTTAATCCCTCAATTTATGCGACTTGGTCCTTGGCTGGGTGTCTCCATTCCTTACATCTTTATATCATTGGCGTCTGATTTGGAAGGTTATATCTCTTAGGGAAGAGATGTCAATTAGAGGGACATGTCTCTTGTTAATTGCCACCTTTCATCATAATCATTCCCTAAAATAAATCGCTGCAACCTTTTAATTGATCTCTTAACATATGTGATTTCCTTAGTAAAGATTAATTTATTATTATAAGTGTTGATCGATTTATTCTTCATAGTTGGGATCACTACCTTGTTTGACTTATTTTATTTACTTGATGTGTCTTAACAACCATCGTTAGCATTAATTATTTCTTTTCTTCTATATTTACTAATTGTTGTTGAAGTCGATTAGCTATTTTCCCTCATGTCGACCCATTGTTATGCCATCTATTTCAGTCATTTGGACGGGGTTATGACAGTCTCCCCTCCTTGGAAATGCTTGCCCACAATCATTCATGGGTTAGGATGTTGGAGAACTTGCTCATTCTCCCATGTAGCATCTTCCATAGGCAACCCTTTCCATCTAATGAGGTATTCTTTGATGACTTTGTTTCTCAATCTTCTCTCCCTGGTGTCTTATCACTTTATCGGGGATCAAGACCAACTTTCCTTCTTCATTCAAGGGTGGAAGTTCAGTGGAGGGTGTAATCTGCTGTCCTAATGCCTTCTTAAGGCATGATACATGGAATACATTATGTATTCTACTGTTTTCCGGGAGTTATAATTCAATTGTGTGTTCAAATTCTTTATGAGGTGGTCTCCCTGGTGGTATATCCCCAAAAATAAGACTATGCTTATCCAAGATGGGTTGTAAGTCATCATGATGATACTTATGCTTGTGGCTTGATGATTTAGGAAGGACAAGACATTGTGCAGCCCAAGCCATGTCTCTGTGCCTAAATATTCCTTCCATCTTTTTGGCTGAAACAACTCAGGGAGCTCCATCGGATAGTCCTTTAAATACCACCTTCTTACCATCCACCTTGAACTTAAACTCCATATTTTGAAAGTTTTGTGAATACTTGCCAATGGACATCATCCATTGGATTCCAAGTATAGCGTTGGTATCACCCAACTCCACACCATAGAAGTCATCGATGACAGTGTAGTTACCAATTGTAATCTTCAATTTTGGTACGTTAGTTGAAAAAGATATTTGGTAGCCATCTACCAACATCACACTAAACCCTTCGTGCTCAACCGTTTGGAGCCCTTTTTTGGCAACCAATGTTGAATCAATAAAGTTGTGAGTAGCTCGCAATTGATTAATACTGTTATCTTTTGTCCTTGCAATACACCACGAAACTTAAATGAGTTGAACCTTGGAGATCCTATCATAGTGGCGATTATACTATTATTACTTCCCTTAGGTGGAGAATCTTTTACCGTTGGAGGTTCTTCCTCTATTTCATCTTGCTCGCTACTTAGATCTGATTTGTTTTCTTCATCGCTATCGGGCACAACTTTGATATAATGAATCTTCCCTTTACCAAGGCATCGATGCCTTGGTGCCCAAGGTTCTTCGCAAGTAAAACAAAGTTTCTTCCTTCTCAACTCTTGCCTGGTTTCTTCATCCATTTTCTTTTTTGGCCATTCCCTTGAGAAAGGTTGTTTTGCTTGGTCTATTTGAAATGATGACCCTTTAGATGGCATCTTGTTCTTTGTTTCACTAGAGTCCATATCCCTAGCCTTCTTAATGGCTTCTTGAAGCGTACTTGGGTTGAGGGCTTTGACCCAACCCCTTAAAGGGTCCATTCGGCCATCCATGAATAGGACAACCAATTTTCTTTCGAAGATGTCGGTGATCAACACTAATTTTTTTTGGAACTCCACAATACATTCGTCAATGGTTCCATATTGCCTTAGTTGTGTCAATTCCTTAAAGTGGAGCTCCAAGTCCTTGTTGTCAAATCTCTCTATTAGTTTCTCCATGAATTCCACATATGAAGTGACTTGCTCATGGCCCAAGGTAATCATGCCATGGTATCACCATTCATGAGCCACCCCATCTGAATGTAAGGCGGCATATTTGATTGCTTCGCTTTCTAGCATGGGATTGAGTTGGAAGTATGTATCAATTTTTTGAACTCATGCCCTTGCTGTGGTCTTTCTCGAACCATCAAAGTATGGAAATCCAAGCTTACCGATTTTCCTCCTTAGGTCGTTGTTATGGTCTCTATTACCTTTGTTAGGTAAATGCTTCATCCTTAGGTCCATGTAGCCTTTTAGGGACATATATGTTTGCAACCCTCCATCTAACCAATCTTGGCGGAATTGATCTTGTAACTCTACCAACATCGGTTCATTCCCTCCTTGTAAATCAATTCTAATATCTTGGTGGGAAGGTAGGTATTATAGGTCTAGAACTGGTTGTAAGAGCACAATGATTTGGATTTCTATTATTGCTTGAATTTTCTGCACTTCCTCCACTATTGCCAACTTGGTTGTTCTTGTTTGTGTTTATCATGATTTGAGACAATGAGTCCAACACTTGTGCCATCCGCTATTGAGTAGCCCTTTGTTCAGCCATGAATTGGTCCATATGATCGTTGAAGTCTCTGTCTCCCATATTACTATCTCCTTGTTCACTACTTCTAGATTCAGGACTATTGTAGATGCCTAAGATGTTGGAGGTTATTCTTCCTTCAAAAGCTCAGGCAGGTTCCTACTGTCTTTTTATCTCTCTATTGTATTATCTCCTTTCTCTTTCACTCATCCACCGTCATAGGCTGGCAGGTTTGACCAGCTCTAATGCCGCTTGTAATATTCCCTTATAGATTTATCTTAAATTTGTCTTTGGTCTTATAAATTAAGGTATCAAAAATAGGCCAAGAATCAATGACTTTCAATGATATACTTTAATCTATTAAGAGGGACTTTCAATGGTTAATGTTGATTCGATTATTTGACTTATATATTGATAATAATAGATAATATGCGGATAGGAATGAACCGCTATCTGATATAAATTCTGAAATGCAATCTGCAATGACAATTGTTTTAAAAATGGAAAATAGACATCACCATATGGTTGCAATTTCTGATTTTCTTATCCCATTTCATGCATATGAATATGGGGTAAATTGATGTCAATCCTTAATCGCTGTCTGTGATTTTAATCCCTCAATTTATGCAACTTGGTTCTTGGCTGGGTGTTTGATATTCATCAATTTGTTTATGCAGCCTGTATTAAATGACCATCGGCTCCTTAGGAGCACTTGAGATCTGTTATTAAAGATATATAATACTATAAAACTTGATCGTTGCCTTTCTGCTCTCCATTGGCGTCTGATTTGGAAGGCTGTCTCTTAGGGAAGAGACGTCAATTGGAGGGACATGTCTCTTGTTAATCACCACCTTTCATCATAATCATTCCCTAAAATAAATCGTTGCAACCTTTTAATTAATCTCTTAACATATGCGATTTCCTTAGTAAAGATTAATTTATTATTATAAGTGCTGATCGATTTATTCTTCATAGTTGGGGTCGCTGCCTCGGTTGACTTAGTCGATTTACTTGATGTGTCTTAACAACCATCATTAGCATTAATTCTTTCTTTGCTTCTAAATCTACTAATTGCTGCTGAAGTCGATTAGCTATTTTCCCTCATGTCAACCCATTGGTATGCCATCTATTTCAGTCATTTGGACGGGGTTATGACAGCCGGATTCAAGATTATTGCTAGGGATGCGATGGAGATATAAAGGAGACTCGCAGTTACTTCAGAATTAAAGGAGAATCAAGTCACAGAAAAGTGGTTTCCCTACGTGGCCTTTAACAACAATTAAAGAAGAGCCAATATTATTATAAACATATGTGAATGAATTACGGTGCCGCCATTTTCAAAATGGGAGAGCTTCACATTTCAAATCTTCCCGTAAGGATTTAAACATATAGTATAATCCTGCCAGCACTGAACCTTTGTACTCCTACCGTAAACATTGGAAAGCTGCAGTACTTCTGATAAAGGGAGTTGTAAAGGAATACTCTTCACTGGTTATATAATTCTTTGGATGTGGGGATGTTAATCAGATTAGATATACCATTACAATTCTTATTTTCTATTAACTGCACTATCATTTATGAACATATATGCATTGCTTAAATGAAATTCAGTCAATTGTTTGAAGAAATAATGTATAATTATGTTGAGCTGTAAGTCCTTAATGTTTGGTATTCACAAGGGAAACTTTCAAACAAGCATGTGACATGTAAAACAAATTCAGAAAATGTCACACAGGCAAATAGTTTAAAGTGTTTGACGAATTGTCAATACATTAAATCAGAAAATCTTGTGGAAAATTGAGATAGAGTCTTTACACTGAAGGGTACAAGGCAGCATTCTATAGAATCTTTCATAAAATTAAATTGCAAGATATAGTCGCAAATGAGTCCATTGATTTTGTGCACTCAAATGGTCAAAGTATTGAGGCTCTTTGTGATAATTTTAAGAAGGGTGCTCATAGTTGGTGGTCATTTCATGGCCAACAATTCCAACACCTTCAACCCCTCGCAATCAAAGTTTTATCACAAGTTTAATTAATTTTTACTTTTAGTCTTTAAAGTCTCAACATTCAACTTTAATTTCTAGTTTTTTTATTTTTATAACATTCAACTTTCATTTCTAGTTCTTTTTTTATTATTATTTTTATAATGTATAACTTTAACTGTTTACTTTGTCTTCATAGGTTGCTAGTTCATCTGCATCTGAGACGAATTGGAGCACATATGCATCCACTCAATAAAGTGCAATAGATTGCACTAAAAAAAGTAGAGAACTTAGTATATGTGCATTCCAGCTTGTGTCTCCTTTCGTACAAACAACATGACTACAAGGAAGGGGACACAAAGTTGTGGGCCATAGAGCAAGAGCATACTGAATTGGATGCTTCCACTTCTTAGCATGTTGCATTTGAGGAGTCGTAAATCCAACACACTTTTAGTGCAAGTGCCAGTGGCACGGGCACTACTTGTGGTTCATCGAATGTTCTCACATCATCTAATGTCAATGATGATGATGATATTGATGATTTAGAAAATCCATTTGATGATTAAAGTTTTTAAACGAACTGTTGAACTTGATATTATTATTTCAATATTGAACTTGAAGTTTGAATGATGAATATTTTATAATATTTATCATGTATGTTTTAAATGACATTCAAGTTTATGGTGCTTTTGTTGTTATATGATGCTATGTGATATTCCAATCTTAACTCATGCTTCTAGGCTGCATGTATGTATATGTATATGTATATGTACATGTACATGTACATAATTTCTTTTTACTGGATCCACAAACCCGAACTGGGATCCATACCGAAATTGGATTTACTTAGGCATTTGGCATGGCCAATGATAAAGCATTTTGTTGCAATAGTTTTCCGTGTCAATTCTACAAAATCCTTTAGGATGATATTGGCCATAATTTTTTCAAGGTCTATCTAGAAGCTTATCATACCACATCTCTAGGTTCTATCATTAATTAACAAAGGAAATATCAAATTCATACCTAAAAATGGGGATCCAAGCTGATATGCAATTGGAGGCCCATCACTCTCTTGAATTTCTCCTACGAAATTATTGTCCATGCTTTAGCAATGTGAATTAGTCATATCCTCCCATTTGTGTTTCAACCTGAAGAAACTGGGTTTATTCAAAACAAATATATTCTTGATAACGTCATTGTAATCTGGGAAGGTATGAAATGGTCACATAAATCAAATCAATAGACTCTCTTCAATAAAATTGACTTCAAGAAAGCGTATTATGGAATTGAATATTGTTCCATATTATCCATGCTTAGGGCTCTTGTCTTTGGTCCCACTTTCATCCAGTAAGTCTAAAT
The DNA here is from genome assembly GCA_007258455.2 of Sequoia sempervirens. Classification (NCBI taxonomy): domain Eukaryota; kingdom Viridiplantae; phylum Streptophyta; class Pinopsida; order Cupressales; family Cupressaceae; genus Sequoia; species Sequoia sempervirens. Next base: position 29,141 of record VDFB02335448.1, read on the forward strand.
TATTTTTGTGGATGCTTTTGCTTGCCTTATCATTAATGGTGTTTAATTTGAGACTTCAGCCTTTTTTTATCTATAAGGCAGATTTTCCCTCTTGCACCCTTGTTCCATGTGTAAGTTATTGAAAGGTTTGGTTATCTTCAGACTTCTTGGATGCTAATTTTGCTACTCTCTCCAAATCACTAGTGATCTCTAACGTGCTCATCTATATTCAAGTTCAAGTGAATCTAGTGGTGTTGGAGGTCAAACATCTTCAAACCATACTCGATCATTGGGGAATGGCAATTGCACAGAGACTAGAGTTTTGCTCTTACTAGATGGGAACCCATGGAGTATGGAAAGGATCTGCTAGGCCCCCAAACACCCCTCTCACCCCTCCACCCCAAATCCCCCAACAACACTAGAGTTTCCGTTGTGGCATTATTGTATTGGTTTCTTTTTATTTCTGTTGAATTCGTGACTTGATGGCTATTTCCCTTGTGTGGGCATGCTCTCATTGTTTTGTATGGTTGTTTTAGTTATTTGGGTTCACAGGTTGGTTTTGCTCTGATCATGTGCCACCCATGTTATTTGAGGATTTAGCTGTATGCTTTAACCCTTGGTTTTTAATATATGATCTTATCATTAAAAAAATGTGTAATTTGCACATTAATTTATTTGGCTCTTCTTGATTTAGTTTTGATCCTCCTTGACCTTTCTTTTGTTGCTAAGCATGGGCCATTTATAAGACACACAGCATTGTTTTTTAAGTATGTTGTTCCTGACATTTTATTATTATGTTCTGTAATTATTTTCACCACACATTATGTTGTACTCAGATTTTGAAAGTTATAATGAAAAAACCACAATAACTTCTTACTGGTTGTGGAATATTCTTTTCATCTTACAATTATTTGGTATTATGAAGTTTATTATCAATTTAAATAATAAAAATGAACAGCTCGATTATTTATGAGGATTATTGGTTGTGCAATGATATCAGTGTATTGCAGCTAATAAGGAGACCAGAGGCAAGTTTGTGAATGGTAAGCCTGTGGTTTCCTAGACTAATGGTCAATTGTGTACTTTCCGTCATTTTAAAAATCAATTTATTTGTAATTTTACAATAAATGCAGAAATACATGTATACTTAGATATCTATTATTGAAATACATGTACTTAGATACCTTATTTTGAGAAATAGCACGATAATCTACATCGCTCCACCCTGTTCCTACTTGGAATTAGATTTCCACTAAGATGGCCAACATACGAACATCTGGCTTGCATTAACATAATTGATCTAAGCTATACTCCGGAAATTGCATTTCTGAATAGATACACATTGCCCTTGGATCCCAGTTTGTAGTCACATCTTATGTCAATGTTATTATATTCTGTATTTATTATGAGCAATCTCACTGCTAGCTTGCCCTCCCCATAACAACTGTAGACGGTCCTTCAATTGAGAAAGTTTGTCAAGTTAGATTTAATGATTCGATATGGTGATCCCTGAATTCTTAGCGAGTATGGGCATTTAGTTGAAAAAACAAACAACAATTTTTATTTTTTCCATGGCTATGCATCATACTACAAATGTGTATCTATTTGCAATTTTGCACTATATTTAATTTAAATGTTAAACGATACATAGAATAGATGCATAATTTCCCTCTGGTTCTCAAGCTAATTATGCATTGATTTGGTCATACTAGCACATATTCCAAATTACCTGGTGCCCTTCATCTTGTTGGAGAACACAGAGGAATTTGTTGAGAGTGTTAGAGCTATCGCCCTTTCTGTAATTGGGATCACTGTTCAGGTTCAGTTCTCACAATTTATTTTCTTCTACATGTATTCCACAGTATTTATGCCTTGAAATGTTATTAATAATATGAACAATTTGTCTACCACAAAAAATACTGAACATAAAGGCTAGAGAGATGGAAGTTATTAGATGGGCTATCAAAAACAGCATTATGGAAGTCTGTCTATCTGCAATTGATATTGGAAGTGAGCTTTCGAAAGTGGTATGTCCATATCTAAGCCATTTATCATTTGCTTTCTGATTACAATCTTTTCCTTGGCTTTTGTCTGTCATATTGAAATAATAATAGAACAATTTTCTGACAGATTGCTATGCACATTATGGAATCAATTTTACAAACCAGTTGCGGTATTCTTCATGTTTGTGAATCGAACACTCCTTTGCTTGGTAAACTCTTGAAGATGTGCGAGCAAACTGTAAGTCATAAAGAAAGCAGTACAGTTATAAATGGAATACAAATTATGCTCCCTTGTCAATTTCAATAAGTTTTCCATCTTTTAAGAAATTTAATTTTCTTTTGCAGGTTTTGACCCTTGTCAACGAACAAGATTTTTCTCCACGTCCTCTATTCCATATTATCAGATGTTACATTCTGCTTTGTAAAAATGACAGGTAATTTGTTTGTCTTTGGCTGTTGGAATCCTTTAGCACCTTTGATTATTTGTTATAAGTTGCAGTTCTTTTAAGTTCCATGGACCCACTTTAGTCGTTTTGAAACCTTAATATTGTTTCTTTCTTTCTGTTCCCCAAAATGGATGACACGAACACTTTTAGATAACTGATAAGTGATAACTAAGTACTCATAAACATGAGTTGGGTTACACATTACAGGGCTCTGGAATTAATAAAGGAGATTCTTCCAGTACCGCTTCTTAATAACACATTTCATGAGATCACTGAGGTAATTCAAAATACAACCCATTGGTTCCATGTTTAGAAACATACTATCAAAGTTATTGAAGAAATAGAATCTGTGGCACAATGTTTGCATCTGGGTAATAGGAAACGTTATCTCCTCCATTAAAAGTCTCAAAATATTTAGGGGGCATTGATATGATGCTATCACAAAAGAAGTTAACGTTTAGCTATTTTGTGTCTGGCTGCAGGAGTTCACTGTCATAAATCAACTACTGAATCAGTTACTACTGAATGTGGGGAAGTTGGAGGATATTCAAGTTATGGTTATGTCCAAAATGGACTATAAAGATGTTCGGTATATATCTAAATACACATCACCATCTGAGTTTTTGACTCCCCTGAATCCAATAAACCTGAACAGGGAATATTGGCCATCATCTGGTTTTTACCCTTCCATTCCACTCTTCTATGGAAAGGAAAACTGACATTTATTTGTATTCTTGACTGGTGGAAATTTTCTGCACTTTTTGCTTCCTTCAACCATTGTAAATTACTGTAAATGCTACAAGCTTTGTAGAGTTAATTCATTTGTCACTGGTGCTGACTAAAGTCAACAGCTCATTGTAATAATATACTATCATACCTCACAAAGAACTTGTAAATATGACAGTGCATACACAAATCCAGTGTCCCTTCAGATGCCAAGCACAACTGTGAACATTGTAAAGAGTGGGTTGGAAAAGTAGTAACCAATATTCAATTGTCAATATAAAAGCACAATGAATTATTGTTATTCTCAAGCCACTGCGATTAGGAGTAAATTTTTGTCTTCAATTAATATTTTTTGAATCCAATTATTAATGTATGATTGAACTCAATTTTTTAATTTACTTTTACTGGCAGTCATTATTCTAATTTTTTAAATAAAAATTAATATTAATTTTAATAACCCCAACAAGTTTTTGCCTTTCGGGAGAATTGAATCATGGTCTCCAACATAAAAATCAAATGTTCCTAACAACTGACCAAACACCTTTGATAATAAATAGATGTTTTAAGAATACAACTTGAGCTAGTAATTATTTTAAATAATGCATTAAAATAAGCTATAGAAATTTTAAAAAAGAAATGTATATAACATTTAGTATAATGCTGACTTATAATTTTGTTAGATTGTTATGAAATAACTTGCACAATAGAAGAATATGATATGAAATATGCTACAAATATTTGATAATAACTGAGAATAACAAGCCACTTTGAGGAGGAAAACCTCCAAATATCTCTAATTAAAACACACTTCACAACTTGATGATGAAATAAGACTCACAACCTCCTATATATACCTATTTATGTTTAGGATATCACCTAGGCCGACTTAGACACACCTATATAAGTCTTAGCCGACCTAAACAACTAAATAACAATATACTAATGATAATATGACTTCATAGAGAGTTAAGATAGCCACAAGCCAACTATTCATAACCCGATGTACACTAATATTAAGAGCGTAGCATGCCCCCCTTCTTCAAAGAAGCATTGTCCTCAATGCTAATCAAGTTTGGATTCTTTTGAATGAACTCCTCGTCCTCCCATGTGGCATCTTCAACTAGTAAATTCTTCCATTGGATGAGATACTCAATGAGAGTTTTATTCCTCGGCTTCTTTGTGCGTGTTTGACGAATGCACTCTAGTTCCAAAATGATTCTTCCTTTTTCATCGAGCTCTGGTAGTGTTGTTTGAGTGGGAATATTATGCCCAATTACCTTCTTCAAATAGGAAACATGAAAAACTGGATGTATCTTTGTTGTTGGTGGCAACTCTAGCTTGTAGGCAACACTACCGATCTTTTGCATGATTTGGTATGGACCATAATACCTTGGAGACAACTTATTATTCATTTTTTCTTTCTTAAGCGAGATTTTCTTATAAGGCTGCAATCTCAAGAAGACCCAATCCCCAACTTCAAAACTTCTTTCACTACAATGTTGGTATGCTTGTTGTTTCATTCGATTTTGTGCCATGGCTAAATTCTCATTGAGTCCTAAAAGTACTTGTTGTTGATGAAGCAAGTGGTCTTCTACTGCCTGAACTCTTGGTGACACCTTTATTGATGATGTGATGGAAGGAGAATGATATCCATAAAGTGCCAAAAATGGAGACATTTTTGATGAGCTATGAAAAGAAGTGTTATACCACCATTCTGCAAGTGGTAGCCAATCTACCCATTGAGACTGTTTCTCTGAAGTGAAACAATGTAGATATCCTTCCAAACACTTATTAACAACCTCAGTTTTCCCATCTGATTGAGAGTGGTATGAAGAGTTATTGTACCCAAACCAAATTTTTTGATTCATCAAGGCATTTTGCATAAAAGAGTCTAAACCTTGCTAAAATGATGTCAAATACAGTTTTTGGGCAATATCAAGCATGGAGTTTTCTCAATGTTGTGTCAATCAAAGGCAGTATCCATTGATCAAAACCTGAATCAAGGACTCATAACGAAGCATTTCACGATGGAGGAGCATTTCACGACGATAATTATACCTTTGTATGGTCATTTCAGTGACCAAGACGAGGATTTCAGTGGTCAATTTTTGGAGATTTCTCAAGGAAAAGCAAAATTGTGCCCCTGTAACCCAGGGGTGCCCTTCTTTTTGAAGGCCTAGGTTTTGTGGCATATGTTCATGAAAACAGTCGATCTCTTCAGAATTACCCCAATTATCCGATGAGCTATCCTGTGAGGCTATCTGAGACTCGTAACTCTGGTAACTGATGTCAGAAGTTGAAGATTCCAGAGGTTGCATATTGTAAAAGCTTGTCACTTTTCAGCTTTTGTGCCCCTGTAGCTCAAGGGTGCACTTCTTAAAGGAGGGTTAGATCTTGGTTTTCCTAATTATTGATGCATCTGATCTCTTCACGACTAGTCTACCTTTCCAACGAGCTATTGAATGCAGTCATCCGAGTCTGAGAGCTCCGGCAGTCAACGTCAGAAGATGAGATTACGAGGAGAGTTCACATCATAGAAATTTCTCAAATGGTGAAATTGCGCCCCTGTAGCTCAAGGGCGCCCTTTAAAATGACCCCTGAGATGATTGAGTTTGCAGATGAGGTCTTCCTGACGTCTGTGCTACTCTAGTCTGATTTCGCAACGCACCAATTATCCTATCAATCCGATATTCTGAAAGATCATGGCAGAGGTTTTACCAAGCACGTAAATCAAAGGGTGGAGAAATATGAGATATTCACTGTAGCCTCTATAGGCTAGACGTGCCTAGCCTTTAGGCCTATCAGATGGAGTTGTTTGCTTTCACAGTCTTCACGGGACTTGTGTGTAATTACTTCATCTATCCAACGAGCCCAGCCATCAGCCTCCGAGATTTGGCAAACGCTCGTACGTGCGAGGTCTTTACAAAATGCTGAAAAATGAAGACAGCTCAGAAAATGGCTAAGTTTGGTCGTCTATTCCATCTTGGGAAAGGAGTCTTTCTATTTGAGGTCTTAGAAGTAGTTTTCTTGCTTCGTCGCCTCCAGAGACATCTCTCGTAAGTCCTTCTGGCTACACGTTGAGACAAGCGGTGCTTGAATCAGGCCATCCCAGCTCTAGATATTAGAGGTCAAAGTAGGGCATTTGGTTGAGAGTTGTACTTTCGTCAAAATGGTGTTTGTGCCTTTTCAGGTCAGGGGCGCCCTTACTTTTGGGGTCCTTAATGCTACTTTCAGATGCCTTACGTATATTTGTTGGATGTGGAATACCTCTAGTCATGCAGTGAGCCTGTTAGCCAGTCAGCAGGGTTCACCATTCATCGTTAGCAGCCGTTTGAAGCGTCAGATGGTAGTTTGAAGAAATGGTCAAGTCTGGTGCCTGAAAATCAATTTAATCAAGGGCGCCTAATTCTTTGAGGTGTTAAATGATGGATTTTGCAGTGATGACTCCCAGCAGACATTTCTTCCTTGCTCTGCAGGCTTCGTAATGAATATCCCTACTCAGTCTCAGCATCACCCGGTCACCCAGAAATCAGTGTCGAAGATGGCCAGTTGTAACTTTGTAGTTAGCTACAAAGTAGGAAGTTAATAAAAAATGTGATATCTTGAGCAAATGGACACCTGTGAGGACAAATGAGGACTTTTTGAAATCAATGAAGTTTGCCAAGTGAATCCAAAAGCTTTACTTGGTTTGTCAACTGATTAAGATAATACTTTATATTTATTTTTACATATTTGAGCATTAAAGGTTGATTTTCTAAAATTGGCCTCTTTGTGTTGGATTTTCAAATTGCATGATAATTGAAAATATTATTATTTTTTATTTCAAACTTCAAGTCAGTCTCAATTCGAACTAAAGGGGTCCAATCATAGGCTTTCTATTTCAGTCAAGGTTTTTAAATCTTGCAATAAGCATTATGGTGCGAATTTTCTCTATTTATTCATGGCGCCAATCGTTAAACATTCATCCATCTTAAAAAAAATTGTAGTTCTTCATAGCAGAGGCGAATTCTCACAAGTTGGGCAAATTTATCATCAGTATCCAGTGGCGATTGCATCAAACAATTCTTTTTGCAGGTTCAAGTTCACATTCATCAGCAAATTTGAAGAACAGGGGGCAATTTTCACAGAAGAACATAAAAAAACATCTTTCTCCTCTTTGATTCTCAAATTTCTCTCAAAATTCAATTCGCGTGTTCCTGAAGTTGGCAGATTTTGGCAAGTCTGATCATCTGGATCAATTCTATATAGCTTCCTCGAATTAAATTCATGTGCTTGAATTTTTAGGAATTTTTAACTCCAGAGCATTAGTTCTCGAGTTTCTAATTTTCTCAACTGAAAATTCTTTGCATGGTCGAGTAGAAGTCATATTTTCACATTTCTGACATTCTGGGTTGTCTTAGAATCTTTTTTTGGACAAAACCCATATCTCAGATTTTTCGCCGAAAATAACACTTCAATAGGCTATTTTTTTAGCCTCAGCAAGCTATTCTTAGCTCGAATACACAATCAACAAGAGATTTTTTCAAAATGCAGTACACTCAGCTCGAATACAGGACCAAATCAGTCCTTACTCACGACTTCATCGGGACAATTGAGACGAATCTCCATAAGGTGCTGCCAGAGCTAGTCTTAGATCCAGTCAAAATCAGAGATTTGATTATTCAAAACATTCAGCAGTCCGGGTTATTAGAGGTCGCTTCCATACCTATCTTCGTTCATTGTATTGAGTTCATGATGTCTTGTATTAAGCATTACAACTCTGCTACTCGTGAGATAGTGTCAGTAGATGGACGAGTTATTTGCAGTCTCAAGCCTTTGGACATTAAAAAAAGTTTTGGTTTCCTCAGTACCCAAACAGTCTGGTTATTTCTATGGAGCAATGCGAGCATGCATTCAACGCTGATGTGGATAAGTGCCAGAGTAAAATGGCAGAAAGATGGTTAAAGCAAGCGAAGAAAAAAAATTTAAATAATGTGGGTCGTGGTGAGTACAAGGATGAGTACTCAATTATAATCACACTCTTGAATCGTGTCTCAGGTCATTCACATGCAAATGTTTTCCAACCTTGGATGTATTACATCATTGGTCGCATCATATCTGGGCAGGAGCATTATGACTGGGCATCCTTCATCAGCGATGTTATCCACAAGTAGATCGTCAGTTTCCTAGTTACCCATGAGTTTCACATGTGTTCTTATCTCATGTACTTGATTGCTTATCAGGGTCAGTTCCGAGGACTAAACACCATGGGCATTCTCAGTGTTCAGAAATTCTATCACTATTACGATCAGTTGGAGTTCACTAAGGCTGAACGTCATTTCAAGCGTGTTCACGAGGCTTTCCTGACTTATACAATGAGAAATTTGGACCGGGAGTTGCACGTTCATATCTCGACAGTTGCTAGAGCAACGATGGATGGTTGGGCGGATTGGTTCATTCAGTTCCCAACATACACTTATATCTGAGTATATGGATTTACAGGAAATCCAGCTATGCTTCCATGCTATCCTTTGAATAGAACAGTTTTTATGGAGTTCCTGAGGTAGTTGCATGATGTTCATCGTCATTTGTGTCGCAAGCATAGACCAGTTGCAAATTTTCCTTTTCAGTTTGGAATATATTGGTGCAAGACGGCAGTTGATGCCAAAGCTGTAGGACAAGAGCTCGAGAGGTATTATCTCAAGTATCTTGTTGAGGTATGTACCTATGATCCTTGGGGTCATTACACAGCTCGCCTTGGTGGACGCGCATATCATAAGCCTTCTATGGAGGATTATTGGGCAAATTGTGTGGACGACTTCGAGGTTCGCAGACGTAGCTATAGCCGCTTCTCTCTCACAGATTTATGTTTTCTTGTTAGAAGATGTGGGAGGTTTATCAGATGATGAGGGAGAAGTTCTTCCTCAATTTTTTAGAGAGCAAGTTGACACACAGCCGCTGCCAGCAGTTGATTGGTACGCCAAGGAGTACGCAACAGTAAAGGAGAGGTCAAGTAGAGTTATTCAGAACAGTATACTTTACCTCAATAGCAAGAAGACCAGGAGGGTAAGTGTGCCTAGAGAAGAGCCACCAGTGGTGGATCCTTCGCTACCTTCCTCGTCAAAACCTAAACAGAAGAAGAGGAGTAACCCTCCCAAGAAAGGTCAAGCGCTAAACAATTCAAAAGGCAAGGCGCCTGCCACTGATACACACACGGACCCTGTCAGACAGCCTATCACAGAGCCAGTTTGGAGTCCGCCAGTGTCTAAGGTTTAGCCTCAAGTTCCTATACCAGTTCCGGAGCAGTCACCAATCCCAATTCATATTGAATTGGATTTAGACTCCCCATCTCACAGTAGTTCCTCTACATATTCACTCTCGTCACAACCTCATGTTGCTAGTACAGATCCTTCTAGTAGCATTAGCTGAGACCAATCTTGGATTGAAAATCAACTGGGAAAGAAGAGGAAGCAGCCATCCTATGTCCTTAATCATTCAGATTTTGATAAGGTTTACCAGGATGTGCCAGACAAGAGGATCAAGAACATGGTCCACATGGAGAGGAATACTGATATGGAGATCGTCATTGAGATTGCTATACCTCCACAGGGGAAGAGCTTGGATGAGTTGGAATCTCAGGACTTTGAGGTTATCATAGTCAACCTTGGTCGTAGCACACGTTGGACTCAGGTTGATCTCCTATAGGTTGCTACAGACAATGCCAAGGATAGAATGTTGAAGGACGGAGAAGATAAGGCAGCCCTCAAGGCTGAAATCAGACAGCTTCGCCAGTACATTTCTAGCCTTGTACATAGGTCAGATGTTACCGCCACACTCCCGCCGATGCTTGAGCTTCCAGCAGAACAGGGCCAACTTAATCATTTGGTTGCATATGGCAAGCGTTTGGATGAATGGGAGGAGGAGTTCATTGCTAGAGGTTGTTCTATGCTTACAGAGCGATATCAATTACGGTACAATGCACGAGAGCTCCGTCTACGTCTCCAGGATGAGGAGCAAGACATGGCGAATACTAGACCCTAGGATGAGATTATGATTTCTCACCTGAGTATAGCATATGAATCAGTCATAGATGCAGAAGATAAAGAAGCTATCTACTCTTGGAAAACATAGTTGGTTTTCAAGGCAAAGATAGAAGAAACAATGGCGTCAAAGTTGGCTGAGAGTAGAGAGCACGTTACTAGTGCACTCTGGTTTGTGAGGACTGTAGTATCTAGTTTATTGTGCTGGTATCAGATTGAGGGTGGTGCGTATGTTGAGCTTATTGATGTACAGTCAGATCTCCAAGCACTCACTCATACTATTTTTCAGTGGGAGACCATTAGCTATAAGATTAATCAGCTTACAATCATGCCAGCATTGTTTGATGAAGCAACCAGGAGAAAAGGTGAACTTCAGTCCCAGATCACAGCTAGTGAGGACATACTGCACATGCATAGCATTCTTCGATAGAGTATTAGAGCTCCAAACAATGATACAGTTAACAATCTCATTGAGGGATTGGTTGCTCGAGATCACGATCGGTAGACTTCAGTTCCCACCTCTCAGAATAGACATTACACACATGAGTTAAACTTGGTGTTACCTTTTCAAGTTAACTCGTTGTCTCATCTCATGCATATCTATTCTGAGATTAGCTTTATTCACTTGGAGTTTTATTTAGGGTTTACGTTAACTAATGGTAGTGTTCCTATTAACATGCTTTCAATAAGGATGTGCATGCTTGCACAATTGTCCATTTTTAGATTAGATGTTTAGGTTAACTAGCGGTAGCTTTCTAGTTAACTATATAGTTTACTTTATTAGGGTTTAGCAATAAATCTTGCATGCATTGCAAGACTGTAGTTGACTCAAGGTGATTTTAGGGTTCCCTACACCTTTTGATGTCTATAAATAAGAGCTTTTGCTCATTTGTACATAACTTTTGCACGAGATAAATATATGTTGTGCCTACCTTGCCTGTAATATTGCTCGTTTTGTATCTGTTCATGAGTATTTACTATTGTGATGAATTGTTATGCCACTTGGGTTTCATGCAATTATGATGGTGAATTCTTGCTTAAGTTAGATATAGTGGCTAGTTGATCGTAGATTGTATACGTGTCTCATCTATGCAATTTATTATCGTAGTTGGTTATCCTTTATGTTATGTGTTCAATAAACTCGTTCAGATTGAGCTGATAGATGTGCCACCTTTCCTTCAAGTTGAGAATCTATTCTTGGTTATCATATGATGTGTGTGAATAATAAACTTATTCAGATTGAGCTTATAGTTGTGCCACCTTGCCTTCAAGTTGAGAATTTGTACTTAGTTTATCGTATATTGTTGTCTCCAATAAGCCTATTCAAACAAGCAGATAGTCATGCCACCTTGCCTTCACGTTGTGAGTTTGTACCTAGCTTATCGTCAAATAGTCAGTCCCGCTCCGTTTCCTCATGCTCTGAATTCTTGAGGGGATTGGATAGTTTAAGTTACTTAGTTTTGTGAGTTGTAGTTAAGCGAAACCAGAAAATACTTAGCTGCAACGTATAGAGTTTTCGTGAAATCCTTGTACCTCTACAGCTGAGACAAAAAGACAGGATACAGTTTAGTTTATTTTCCTTTTCAAGCACTTTTTTCAAGCACGAGGGAGCTTCCCTTCCTAATTTGAAGAGCACTCATTGTGTTGTGTGCATAGTTGTCAGTACCAACTCACACTCCAAAAGTGTTAGTTGTTACTCCAACAAGAGCTATGAGCCAATTGAGTACCCAAACATCAGAATAAATCTTTCCAAAAGTGACTAGTGAAGATAGGATCATGATCACTAACAATAACCTTCGGTGTACCTTGTAGCTTTTGGATATTCTCCAAAAAATCTTTTGCCACTACACTTGTTGTAAAAGGATGTGATAATGCAATGAAATGTGTATATTTAGTGAGGTGATCAACTACTACCATGATGACATTATGACCTTTAGATTTGGGAAGCCCTGTGATGAATTCCATGGATACCTCTTCCCAACGTTGGCTAGGAATAGATAAGGGTTGCAAGAGACCCGGTGTCTTAATTGTTTCCCCTTTATTCCTTTGACAAACCAAACATTTAGCCACAAATTTTTGAACATCACCTTTTAGTCCTTCCCAAAAAAATCTTGCTTGACTCGATGATATGTCTTCAAAAATCCTGAATGACCACCCACTAGAGACTCATGCAACTCTGTGAGAATCTTGTGTTTAAGAGTGGAATTCTTGCAGAGATACAAACGCTCTTTTTACCAAAGAGTATCTCCCTTCCAACAAAACTTATCTGAACTACTACGATCACTTTTTAATTGTTCGATGAGATTACTTGTCACAACATCATTTTTCCACTCTACTTTGGCTTCCTCCACCCAATTTTCTTGTAATATTGAAAGGGCACACAATAAGGCTTTATCTTTCTCATCCTTCCTTGAAAGTGCATCTGCTACAATATTTTATTTCCCTTTCTTATATAAAATCTCAAAGTCATATCCTAACATCTTAGTGACCCATTTTTGTTGCTCTTCAGAAGATAGTCTTTGTTCCAAAAAATATTTTAGGCTATCATGATCTATCTTAACCTTGAAGTGTCTACCCAATAGATAAGGCCTCCATTGTTTAACCGCATGGAGGATTGCTAGCATTTCCTTCTCATAAATAGGTTTTAGTTGATACTTACCCTTTAATTGACGACTCTCAAAAGTAATTGGTCGACCTTCTTGCATAAGCACTGCTCCTATCCCATTTCCAGAAGCATCACATTCCACAATGAATTCCTTGGTGAAGTCAGGATTGGAAAGCACTGGAGTTGTACACATAGCCTCCTTCAATCTCTCAAATGTTGTATTGGCAGACTCATTCCAATGAAAAGAATCCTTCTTCAATAGAGTGGTGAGAGGTGCTACTATACAACCATAATTCTTCACAAATATTATATAGTACCCTGTCAATCCCAAGAAACCCCTCAGCTTCTTAATGGTTTTTGGAATAGCCCATTCCATGATAGCCTTAATTTTGTTAGGGTCCACCTTTACTCCTTCATGTGAAACTGTGTCCCAAATACTCCACCTCCGTAAGACCAAAAGCACACTTGGATGGCTTAGCATAGAGTTTATGATCTTCAAGTATTTGTAATGTTTGATCAACATGTTGCAAATGTTCTTCCCAAGTCTTGCTATAAATCAATATATCATCAAAGAATACTAACACAAACTTTCTCAAGAACTTCTTAAAAATGGAATTCATCAAACTTTGGAATGTAGATGGTACATTGGTAAGACCAAATGGCATCACCAAAAATTCATAATGACCCTCATGAGTCTGAAATGTTGTCTTACAAATATCTTCCTCCTTAATCCGAATTTGGTGATAGCTAGATCTAAGATCTAACTTTGTAAAATACATAGCTCCATTCAATTCATCTAGCAAATCATCAATGACTGGAATAGGAAACTTATCTTTAATGGTGTACATGTTGAGCAATCTATAATCTGGACGCATGTGCCAAGTATCATCCTTCTTATGTACCATCACCATAGGCGAGGAGTAAGCACTTTGGCTATGCCTGATAATTCCTGCCTCTAGCATCTCCTCAACAATTTTTTCTCTCACTCTTTTGTATGTGTGGATACCTATAAGGCCTGACATTCGGTGGTTGGCTCCCTGGAACTAACTGTATGGCATGATCATGATCCCTCTTAGGAGGAATTCCTTTAGGCATATCTACTAGGACAACTGAGTGACGATCAATTATAGCTTGCAAATCTGGATAATTAGGAGCATTAGATTGAGAGACTTCTAATGAACATAGTTGGGCCACAAATCCATCCACTCCTTTCTTAAGCAACTTTTGCATTTGATGAGAGCTTACCATTTGTGGGGATTTTTCCTTCAACCTCCTTAGCTCTACTACCCCTTCTAATTGAAATCTCATGAATATTTCTTGGAAGTTCATCTCAATCGTTCCCAATGTAGTAAGCCATTGTACTTCTAAAACAATATTGTTGCACCCATGGATATTGCATACATTGGGGTATCAAGTTGATAATCTCCCATGGATAATTTAATGCTATGACACTTCCCTAAACAACTAATTGTACCACCATCTGCAATCAAAACCTGAAACTCTGGAGCTAGAAAAAATAAAACAATTTAGACGAGTAGCTAACTTTTTGTTGATGAAATTATGAGTACTACCTGAGTCGATCAACACTATTACCTTCTGCTTCTTTAAGAAACCCACCACCTTGAGAGTTTGTGGAGCACTGAAACCTGAGAGTGCATGACAAGAAATGATTGGTTGAGAATCATGTGATTCCTCATTTGACTCCCTTTCATCCTCTAGTATGGGTTCCTCCTCTTCTTCCTCACTTGGAACTTCAATATAGAAAAATTTCTTTTCACTATATTTATGTCCTCGATTGTATTTGCTATCACAATTGAAACACAACCCTTTTTCTCTTTTCTCCTCAATTTGCTGTGGAGTCAACCTAGTAGGTTGTGTTGAATATCCTTTCTCTCTTGTCACATTAGCCCCTTGCTTCTTAGGAATCAAATTCTTCTCCTCTACCTTGTGTGCTAAGATAAAGACTCATTTATGGAGCTAGGGCTAAACAAGTGTACCTCATGTTGAATGTGATCCTTAAGACCCCCCAAGAATAAATCATTCAAGTTTTCCTCTGTAATTGTATCCACTCTTAAGGATAGATTTTGGAATTCATGAATATAATCCTTAATTGATCCTATTTGTTGAAGTTTAGCCAGATGGCTGAAGAAGTTGTATGTCATGCTATTGCTATATTGTTCTTGGAGTTCCTCTGTAACAATTGACCATGAGACGGTGAGCCCCTTTTTCCTTCGATGAGTACAAAGCCAACGATACCAAATGAATTGATCTGGTTCTAGATATAGGGAAGCCATCGTGACATTTTGTCCATTTGGGATTTGGTGTACTTCAAAAAAATTCTCCATTTGGTTTATCCATGTTAGAGGATCCTTGCCATCGAACTTGTGCATATCAACCTTTGTAAATAAATTCCTAGATCCCACAGGATTACTAAAGCTTGTGTCAATGGTATCTGACCTAGAATTTTCACCTTGGTCGCTTGAGAACTCCTTTCTTGGTTCAGCCATGTAGGTGCTTAACATGTTGCGTATGTCCAATATATCTCCTCTTAGGTCACATATATCCATCTTCATTGCGGAAATTTCTTCCTTGACCTTATTTATTTCCTCATTAGGAGTAATATCCTCTATTGTTACCCCATCCTTATCAGGAGTCTTCCCTGGAGTGACAACATTCTTTTTGCCCCTTGTTGCAGGCCCCGTCATGATGGAAACCACTAATTTTGAAATAAATCACACAAATGAAACTGAAATTATCTAAAAAAATTATTGTAACTTACTAGGGCCAAAATAACTCACCTAGAAAAATCTCCACGAAATAAGTAGATTTGCAACGTGGAGAATGATAATTGTGAAAATTTTAATTTTTCAATAACTTGCTTATTTATAATCTAATTTCTCCAAATTTTTTACTGTAATCTCCTTTATTATTTCTTCAAAAACCCAATAAAATTATGACTCCAATTCAACAAGATGTGCGAGATATGTAGATTCCAAAATATTTTTTAGAAACCCTAATTCTGCAATAATTCGCTTAATTATGCTCTAATTATTCTAAAATTTGGACTGTAGCTTCTTTAATATGTTCTTCAAAAACCCTTTAAAAATCAGAAAAAAAAAATTTCAAATCTTGAAAGATATGCTCTTCCCAAAATCGCCTCCAAAATTGAGAAAAAACCTTGCCTCTATGGTGCCAGGATCATGCTCTGATACCACTTGTTATGAAATAACTTGCACAATAGAAGAATATGATATGAAATATGCTGCAAATACTTGATAATAACTGAGAATAACAAGCCACTTCGAGGGGGAAAACCTCCAAATATCTCTAATGAGAACACACTTCACAACTTCATGATGAAATAAGACTCACAACCTCCTATATATACCTATTTATGCCTAGGATATCACCTAGGCCGACTTAGACACACCTATATAAGTCTTATTTCGACCTAAACAACTAAATAACAATATAATAATGATAATATGACTTAATAGAGAGTTAAAATAGCCACAAACCGACTATTCATAACCTGATGTACACTAATATTAAGGGCATGGCATAGATGTTTCCAGTTGGTTTGTCTCTACATGAGAAAATTAAATGATGTCAAACAAACAAGTAAAAATTAATTTCTTTGTATTTAACTATGTGGGTTGATTTCATGACAATAGAAGTGATCTTTGTGCAACTTTGCAATTGATCCCACAATTGTACATTTGACCCTTATTTATGAATATGATTCGACATAGTATATATGAACTTTTTTGAATCTTAGATTTGTATATGGGTGACACTAATTTATGAAACTACATAAAAATTTTGGTTTGAGTAATAAACTTATATTTCTTCTTTTTGTCAAACTCATAAGATATTGATTCACAACTTTGTACAAAGATTGAAAACAAGTAGTCATATAGTATGCCCTGGAAAACTAGTGTCACATCAAAATAATTTGATGCTTCTTGATGTATGCAAGAGATGGATGTTAAATTTTTATAGATCATAGATGTTAAAATGAGTTAGGGTTAGTTCTTAAATACAATTCCAATGTGGAAAGTGAAATTTTTTGTGCTTCTAGTTGGTATATAATGGCTTAGTGGAGGGAAATAAATAGGCCCGCATTTGAATTTTAAATTTAGAAGCTATGGGCTCATTTTTACAAAACATGCATCTAACCCAAGTCACTTATGCAAATTGTAGATCTAATCCTTAGTGAGAAATGGATGAAATTGAGGATTGAAATTGGTTCCTAGCATGAGTACAAATGGGAACAAGTATAGGTTATGTTCTAACTTTCAGAAGAAATTGGACAACTTGTACAATTGTCATTACATAATTAATAATTGAGTCAAAATGAGTTCAAAATGGAGGGAAAATTGTAAGGTGTACAATTTTTATCATTATATTTTGCCTCAGTTTGACTTGCATGTGAACTACAATGAGGATCCATGCCAGAGTAAAATCAAGCATCAAATACTCATAAAAAATGGCATCTTGGTTAGCATAAAATGAATGAACAAGATTAGGAATAAAAGCATGAGATATAAGCATGGTAATCCTACAAGATTTTGTAATCATTACAAATAATATCATGTGAATGAAACATGTAATCAAGAATGCTAATCATAATCAGTATAATAATATGGATAATTATATAAGGGGACCATCACTATGGTAAAATTATGTTAACAATCATGAAGAATATACCCTTTCAATTTGAGTTCAATATCCAATATGATGTGTAACTATAAAATTCCCTCAAAATTTGTTGAAGAATTGGAAATTATATTAAATCTACGAAAAACATGCTCAAGGTAATAAATACTAGTAGAAAATTCCCCTTATAAATGTATTGTATCAATGTATAATCAAAAGAGAAGCCATGTGTAATAATATGGTGATTGTACCATGTTTGGCAAAAGAGACCACTATAGTAAATGCTAGTCTAGAAAATAATTATCAAAATTCATAATACCACATGTCATGTCAACAATGTAGATCATCATGAAGAGTATCTACTATAAAATAGATCATGTAAATCACTAAAAGTGATCATAAATTTTGTATTATTAAGTGGATTTAGCCAAAGAGAACTAAATAATGAATTTTTGTAGTATATGTAAGTAACAATGACAAAGATGTACCATGTGAAGCTTAAATTTGTATACATCATAAACATAGTAGGTTATTTTCCTTTTCTTTTCATTCTTCTAATCATTTCATAAGATCTTCAAGTACATAACCAAGGTAGGTCTATTATATTGTGTGGTAAGGCTATTGGTTCAAAAATACCTTGTTCATATCAACCAAGTCCTTTACCTTTGTACCCAAGTTTTTGCATAGGACCATATAATTGGTCAAATGCTAAAGGAGTAGAAGAAACTAAAGTACACATATCACTCCTACATTGTTGGCATGAACATGAGTTAATTTTTTGTTTCATTATCACTAAGCTTCAGCGGTTATGGTTGATTGTATATGGATGGGTCAATATAAAATTAAGGTCTATTACAATCTTTAGGATTGAACTTATACTTGCCAGCTCCATATGATGCAAAATATAATGTACCCCAATAATCACCAAATAAAGCATTGCTATTATTTAGGGGCTTTTGTTCCTTAGATTCCTCTTCTTTAAGTTTAGCTTTCTTTGGTACATCTTGTGTAGGTATATATTTTATAGATTGATTTTGTGTAGTAACAACTTTAAGTTGATCAATCATCTAACAATGGCTATATAAATGAGGATCAATATCTAACTGACATTGCTTATTATTATGTAAACCAAAAAAACCTTGCGTAAGTTAGATGCCACAACCTAATAACATGAATCTACAGATGAACCAATAATATATTATACACTAATTTCATAGGAATCACAAGAAAATATGAATCAATAATAAGTGGATTAGGTGTAATAGGCATCCAAATAATTCTTGTGGAATAATAAAAAACCTTAATGATAGGATTTTTCTATTTTTTTGATATCCACATTCAAATGCTTCAAATTGTCCCCATGACAAATTTTCAAACTATTTCCATTATCCACCAAACAATTCTTGGCATTGATATGCCTAAATTTAACCATGAAATACAAAGGTAGATACTCATTAATAATCGATTTAGTTAGGAGATTAACATCACTAAATGATTCAATGAAATATCATGGCTAGGTTAGGACTTTATAGATTTGATAAAAAAGTATTATTTTATGGAGAAGTAGATCAAAATGTACTTGTATAAATTTTATATAGCACAATCCATGAGCTCTTAATATAAAAGTGATGTACATAGTAAATCACAAAGAGATAACTTGTATACTTCACAATTGATCAATAATATCATATTACATAAGTGCCTTGGATATAATCTTATGGGTAGGAAGCAACACCAGAGTGCTAGATGGAAATTTGATTGATTAGATGTAACATTTTGATCCCTAACTAATATTCAATAGGTATCAGCTACTACATGATAACTCTGTAAAATAGGTAATGTATGGAATGTAAGTAGAGTGGGGTGAAATTAGACGTCCCATGAACAACAAATTTAGGTCCCATTAGAGTATAAATAGTATCAAACATAATGGAATTTAGTTGAATAAGATTGAAAACAATCAAAACATATGTTGATAGGAGTGCTAGAGAAGTCCAAGCTATCTTCAAGCATTCCAAGGAAAGGTAAATAGGCTATAAAATATTGTGCCAATGCCATAACTGAATAATAAAATAGATATAAGGAATCAAACCAATATAAATATCTATCTCTCAAAGTAAGTCTAAATTTTCTAATCAATATGATGTCATCATCTAAATACTCATAACTAGCAAGAAAGAGTGGTTTTACATGTGATATGACACCGCTAGAACCATAAAAGTCACCATGCAATAATTCCTCACTAAGAGCACAAATGTTTGTGATGTGGGAAAAAGGGATCTAGGGTCTAAATCACACTTTCTCATACATTACATTGGAACGAACCAAAATTGATCACATACACACACTTGGTACTAACCTCAATGGAAGAGCCATAATGGAAAATCAAGGTTTTGGTTCTTTCTATTAGAAAATGGGGAAATTTAATGTTGATTAAGGAATAATTTTATTTGATTATGCAAATGTATGTCCAGTTCAATTATGAAGTTACAAAAAAGTGATGCTAACACAAAAAATACAAAACTGGATGACAAAAAATGATAACAAAACAACAAAGTGCAAAGACAAAGGAACTTGACATTGAAATTAGGGATCAACTTGCTTGGGTAGGGGTGCTACCACCATAGTCCAAAGAATGTAGATCTCAAGAATAAGTGAACAAATCTTAGATGGTTGCAGTATGTAGGTTCTTCCTTCTTGGACTTAGCTTTACAATTTCGTTTATTAATGAATAATTCAACTTTCCCTAATTTGTTGAAGTATGGAGCTCAAATGCTTGATCTTGTAATTAGGTCTTCAATCTTCTCCCAAATACACTTCAAATTTTCCACCTGCGCACAAGAGAGGGGAGAAAGGGTTGTTTCATATAGGGGCTTGCCTAAGTCAAACCCCATTTTTGTGTTTCCACCTCCACAATGACTATGATGATGTAAAGAGTGCTAACTCTCAGTCGAGTAGAGACAAAATGGATAAATAAAATGATAAATTGACAAGTGTTGCAATTTACCATTCAGATCTTCTTTCCTTGATGGAATGAAGCCATTGTACTCATCCCATCCAAGGAGAATTGGTTGCTTGATTGGAAGTCCTACAAGTGTTAGTACTCACAAAATAAATGAACATAAAACATGCATAAAATCACATATGAACTTGATGCATTACAAACATGAAACTTGATTGATAATAAGTGTTGTAAACTCTGCTTATTCTACTCTTTGATTGGTTTTTAGGATGCTCAATTATATTTCCAAAAAAAATAGGAATTTATTAGGAAATCAAATGGTGAAAAATAATTGTATTTAAATGCATTTCTCAATTTCAACAAAATTAATTATCAAAATCTAACAATTGAGATTGGATTTATAAATGTAAATTTTTTGACAAAAAACATATTTAAAATTGAGCCAAAATACATCAGATGATGGCAGTACCCACATCATTTAAACCAATTTTGGGGCTTTTGTTACCATTCGATAATAATTAAATATTATTTCCTGATTTTATTCTTATTTCTTGAAAATGCCCACAAAAAGGGAAATTACATAACATAATTAGGTTTAGACACATAGGGGGAGCTAAACCTAGTTGAAATTGTCAAGGGTGACAACTTACAATGCTACAATGTCATTATGTAATATAATATAAATCAAGAAATCATTATGATTGGCTAGAGAATCAACATGAGATAGAAAAGAAGTATCATCATATTAGATAGCAACATCATGTATGTAAAAAGGTATCTCATAGAAATTTCTATTCCTAGACTCCTCATTAGACGAATCACCAAGATAACATATTTCTAGGAGTATAGAAATTGTGACTTATCATCACAAAGTTCAACAACATCATGAATAACTAAGGTATAATCTCACCATATAAAGCATCATCATGAGAGGAGGGAAAATAATTAAAATAAATATTTTCACACAAAGGAATGGATGAGTCTTTGGGACATCCTAAGACATGACCATTAGAGAGAAAAATAAATGAAGCACAAAGGGGAGATCATGCCAAGCAATGTGCAATAAACATGGAACATATCATAACATGAGAAATCATGAGATCAAACATACATACTAAGATATCAAACATCATGCAAATGAAATATCTCCATCAAAGTACATACATGTGTACACATTATAGCCCACATCATATTTAGGGTTAGAAGCCATGTAGGCATCATGAAAACTATACCCTTAACAAGGAACCTTAGGAAAAATATGTTATGAAATGTTTTACCCAAATAAAAAAAGAATTACTATTAATTTGTAAATGGGGTAAAAGTTCTCAAACAAAATAACATCTATAATTGACAAAATAAATCAAGTGATGTGATTTAATATGTAAATTGGTAAGTTGGTTAATCAACTCTTATGAAAAACTATATATTTTTTTATGAGCTTGGAATTTGGAATTGATAAATTCTCTTGTGTGGATAGATCAAGGAATGTGGTGCGCATTAGAGAAGGTGCACGTAGAGAATTCCCATTAAGGATAAAATGTATACTTAGGATAGTTGTAGCTAGTTGTAGCTAGTGTGGGTATAGCCATAAGATTTTACATCTTACTACTAAGAGAGAAAGACAACCAAAATATAATGAATATATAAACTTAAACCTTTGTAAATAAAATAATTGTTGCATTCTTATTTTCAAATAATTGATTTTATTAATATTAATCATACTATAAGAAATTTGTAAATCTAAGTTTCATAAAATTTGATAAATTAATCCTTGACAAATAAGAGAAGATTAATCAATATAAAAAATAAAATTATTACCGATTACATCATCTTAAGAGAAATAAGAGTAATCACCATCAAATAATAAAGAGGGATCCATGATAGAGGTCAGATTTGATACATCAAAAAATAGAATTAATGAAATTTAAAAATCAAAAGAAAACCCCAAATCTAAAGGGTGGTGTAAAGATCTTAAACAAAAAAATTAACCCTAATCAAAAAATATCAATGAATTATAAGAGATCGAATGGATCCAAATCATAATAAAAAAAATTAACCCTAATCAAAAAATATCAATGAATTATAAGAGATCGAGTGGATCCAAATCATAATAAAAAAAATTAACCCTAATCAAAAAATATCAATGAATTATAAGAGATCGAGTGGATCCAAATCATAATCAAAGCTAAATGAAGGAACAATAATTAAAAAATCAATCTAAAATTTTAGAAAAGAAAGAAGGCAAAACCCTATAATAAATCTAGAGGGGAATGAATATCATGTTCACCAAAAATACAAAACTTAAATAAATAACATATTTACATATTATCCTAGGTAAATCAATTAATTACTATTAATAAATAACAACCCTAAGAACGTAAGTTGCCATAACTATCTGAATAATACACTTAAATAAATTACAAAAAAAAAAAAAGTAAATAAAAGCTACTTATCTCTTAGCCCAATGTTGACTTTTGACTCTACCAAATATATTTAGTTGATTGGCTCCTACACCAAAAACTTAAGCAATGTTAGATGAATGGATAAAAAATATTAATTTTTCTATCTAATTATGTAGATCACTTTTGTGAGTGTAAATTTGATCTACATAATTATTAAATTTACCCCACCATTATAAATTTAATCATTTGTACAAATCTAATTTGACACCATGAATATAATTGTTTTGAATCTCAACTCTAAAAATGGTTTGCCCTAGTTTTTGAACTGATGTATATTTGGCTTGGCTAAAGGAGTTTATAAATTATCAAGAATATTTCTCCTTTCTATCAAACTCCCAAGGTATTGGATCAATGGATCTATTTAAGATCAAAAATAGTAAGCAACTGTGTAATATACCCTAGAATGTTGATGTAAATAATGATGTCACATAAAAATACTTTGACTCTTCCTAATGTATGTAAGAATTTTTTTAGTTTAAAGCAACCTAGATCTTAGGTTTTCAAATGAATTATAGTTAGTCCTTGATAGAACTTTGAAATGAAAAGTGAAGCATTCAATGCTTTGAGTTGGCACATAATTATTGAGTGGAGAAAAATAAATGGGTCCAATGTCTGACTTTAGAATTTTAAAAAAATGGGGCCTTTTCCACAAATCATGCCTTTGACCTAGGCCACTTATGAAAATGATGGATCTAAACCTTGATAGGAAATGAATAAAATTAAGGATCAAAAGCAGTTCTTGGGAATGAGTGTAGATGGGTATAAAATGTATTCAAGTTATGTGTCAAATTTAAGTAGAAATTGTGCCACTTGTGCACATTGAATTAGGAATGACTACATCAAAATAAATTTAAAATAAAGGATAAATGTGTAAGGTATGTAATTTTTCCATTGCAATAAGCAATATAATATTATTTTTTATCCTAAGTTGATATGCTTTACACCCAACAAACTTAAAATATCCCTTTAAGCAAGAAAATGAAATTATTTTAAGTACCTCATAAAAGTTTGGATTTATATTTACAAAGAAGTGTATAAACACTAAACAAGCACTCTTAAAAAAATTTAAGAGATGTTATAACAAATCTAAAATATTATAAATCATGTGTCCCTAATTCATTATTTGGTGTGAATTCACATTTACAAATAACATGTACTATTGTAGAGGAGAAAAGTGCATATATTACACTTCTTACCTTTCTATTTTACACCAATTTGTGTGGATGTTATTAACCATGGTCTTGCCATCTAATTTTTCTTTTCAGTACACTCACTAACTCTAATCTTCAATCCAACATTGTGATGCTAAATCCTTGACTTCAAAATTTAGTTGACTCATTTCCCTAGAACTTTGCATTCCTAGACTAAGATATGCATGTCACCATGTCCCCTAGATAGAACCGTGTGCATGATCTATCCTCTAGTTTAAAATTTTAAATATGTTACTTACACCAAGTTTCTAATAGTCTTGGAATATGATCATTCCCTATTAGGGTGTGCACCAAGTTTCTAATAATGTGTAGGATTGTGTATCTAAGGACATCATCCTAATTTTTTTAATAATCAATTATCTATTTTAGTACTTATTTTAATCTTAGTCACAACCTAGCCTCAATTTAATCAAGTAATAGTTTATTCAACAATCAACAAACATAATTTTTCTCTATTTATTCTTATCAAATGAACCTTAGGTTTTTATTGTCATGATGGAAGATGAACACTCTTCTAGGTCTATACATAGGAGGCTCACATGGTTCTTCTCAACACCACCCTTCTTTAGTATTAGGTACATATTGGTGTTTAGGTTTTGTAATATGTAGCCTGGTTTGCACTTGTTTTTTTGTTTTTGATGAGCGTTTTGAGATTTTTCTAATAGCTATTCATACAAAAATATATTGCAAAAAAAATAGAAGATATTGCAATTAAAGTTTCACTCAAAATTGAACATTACGTAGAGGGTTTACAACTGAAAATTCCATTTTTTTTACAAGCTTAAATACTTAGTTTTTTTATCAAAATAATGATAACCTAGTTTAGAAAATATCCCCTAATATATAAATCAATAATACCCAGAAAATATGGGAGTTACAATTTTGGAACCCATTGGATAAATATGCTTGAAGAACCCTCTAAGATAGATGTCGGCTATAGGAATCACCTCCAATGGTAGAAATGTTGCAAACACGGAGCTCTCCAACCTTGGACGACCCCAAATGAAGCATCGCAACCTCCAAAACCCTAGCCACCCTTGCAAATGATCAACCCTCTCTCTGAGATGTATGACCAACCTAGGAAGATGGTACAACCAACAATAAAGGTACTAGAACTTTTTAAATCTGTTGTTGATGTATTCAATTTTTCCCTACAATATGAACTCTCCAATCTGAAATATAACTTTGATGCCCAAACTGTAAGTCTCAATCTACAATGAAGTCCACCTGTGATTCCTGAAGTGAAATCACCAAGAATTCTCCAGACAGTATCTTTCAACAGCGTAGAGAATGCTACTTGCAAGGGTTTTCGTCCTCACAAACTCTGAGAAGAAAGCTCTTCTCCAAAACTAGAACCAATTTCAATATCTTCATCTAACATAATAAAAGAATGAGCTCAAAAGCTCTTATAAAACCACTCCAAACCCTAACGCCTCCTTTTAGGGTTTTAAAATATTTAAATTTAAATTATTTTCCCCCCTTATGTCTCCCTAGGTGTTGCACTTTAAGTTATAACCTTTTATAATTTAATTTTCACTTATGTCTCCTATGGCCCCCCTTCAAAAAGTCACTTTATTAAAATAACATAAGTCAAATTATTTCATTTAACTTTAATAACATAATGTTATTTTAAATAATTGCATAGGACCATAATAACATTGAAATATTAATGCCAACCTCACCAAGCTAGATAAATGGTCACCAAAGTTCCCTAACCACACCTTGTTAGCCTACGGGAACGACTAAATAGGCTAACCCTGAAAACTACTGAGAAAAGCTAGGGAGGGGACATTACATTTCACCCTTCCCAAGATTGCTTTCCCTCAAGCAATCTCAACTCTAGATGCTGCAAAATCTACTCATTTTACCACATTGCATCCTTTATTGGTAAGTTCTTCCATTTGATCAAGTATTCCCTAATTACTCTTCTCCAAAGAGTTCGCTCTCTAGAATCTATGATGGCCTCAGGAACCAAAATCAACTTACCCTCTTCATCCAAGGGTGGCAACTCAGATGATGGAACCACATTGTGACCTATTGCCTTCTTGAGCCTGGATACATGAAAAACATTATGGACTCTGTTGTCAGCTGGCAACTCTAGCTCATAGGTGACCTCCCCAAATCTCCTGGTCACCCTGAAAGGACCATAAAACATGGGCTTTAGCTTCTCGGCACTGATCTTCTTGAGAGAATATTTTCTATAAGGTTGAAGCCTCAAATACACCATGTCCCCAACTTCAACGTTGTGCTCTATACGATGTTGATCTACATAAAGCTTATGTTGATTTTATGCCTACTGCAATTTTACTTCAAGGATTTCATCATATCTTGGCTTTCCTACAATAAGTATCTTTCCTTAGGAACTTTGTTATCACCAAATAACAAATCCAAGAAGTTTGGTGCCTCATACCCATACAAATCCATAAACGAAGACATCTTGATGGACATATGATAGGTAGTATTGTAACAATACTCACCTATGTGCAACCATTTGATCCAATCTCTTTGTTGTCCTGAAACATAATTTTTGAGATACTCCTCCACCCATTTGTTCACTATCGTCATCTGTCCATCCGTCTGCGGGTGGTAGCTAGTGTTAGGAGTGAACTCAATCCCACTCAATTTGAAGAGCTCCTACCAAAAGAGACTGAGGAACTTATTGTCCCTATCACTGAATATACTCATGGGCATCCCATGCAATATGAATATCTCTCTAAAGAAAAGATCAGCCACCTGTGATGTAGTATATGTTGTTGATATAGCATAAAAAAGGGAAAATTTGGTCAATCTATCAACCAAAAAATATATGCAATCCTTTCCTTGTACCTCAAGGGTAATCCGGTGATGAAGTCCATGGAAATACATTCCCATTTCTAATTAGGAATGGGTAGTTCTTAAAGTAGACTAGCTAGATAGGTATGCTTGTTCTTGTTCTGTTGGCAGGTACAGCATTTACTTAAGCCCTTTCCAAGTGAATCTCTCTCGAATATGCCTATATGTATTGAAAAACCTCGGGTGGCTATTCATAGGTACATCATGAAATGTCCTCAATAACTTCACCTTAAGTTGAGAAGAAGGCACCAAATAAATCCTATCTTTATAAATAATCAACTCATTAAGCACTATATACCTATCATCATGAATTGTGCCCTCTACAATCCCTTTTTCCAAAGAATCTTTGACATATTCTGCTGCAATCAACTCTCTCCAATCATCAAAAATCTCCAACAGAGAACATAGGTGAGGCCTTCTAGAAAGTGCATCAACAACTACATTCTTTTTCCCCTTGACATATACAATGTCAAAATCATATTCTTGCAATCTGCTTACCCACTTTTGTTGCCTATCATTGAGATCCTTTTGATTCATGAGATACTTGATACTATTATGGCCAGTTTTAATAATAAATTTACCCCTAACAAGGTATTGTCTAAACTTGGCCAAGGCATGCACGATGGCCAACATCTCTTTGTCATAAACATAATAGCTTTTCTCCACACCTCTTAATTTTTTTTATCTCAAAAGAAATAGGGTGCTTCTCTTGCATCAAAACAATTAATATCCCTTCTCTTGATGCATCACACTCTACGTCAAACGGATTGGAGAAGTCGAGTATGGCTAATACTAGACATGATGACATCACGTGTTTGAAATGATCAAAACATCTCTGCTCTGAATCCATCCATTTGAAAGCACCCTTCTTAGTTAAATTTGTAAGTAGAGTTGCATTCTTAGAAAATCCTCTTAACAAATCTCATGTAGAACCCACACAATCCAAAGAACCCTTTGAGTTGAGTGAGATTTGTTGGTGGGGGCTAGTCAACTATGCCCTTGATCTTCTCAGGATCAACTTTTACCCCCTTTGCATTGATGATGTGACCAAGGTACAAAATATCTATCATACCAAAGTCACATTTGGACTCCTTTGCATAAAGAGACTCACTCTCCAAAATGCTCATAACCTCCTCAAGATGTTGCAAGTGTTCCTCCCAAGTTTTGCTAAAGATCAGGATATCATCAAAAAATATCAAGACAAATTTCTTCAACTGATTCTTGAACACCCAATTCATGCAACTCTGAAAGGTAGCAGGATCATTTTTCAAACCAAAGGGCATCACCAAGAACTCAAAATACCCAAAATGGCACCTAAAAGTCATCTTTTCTATGTCATCTTTCCTCATCTGAATCTGATGGTACCCTGACCTCAAATCTATCTTAAAGAAATAACAAGCTCCATGTAGCCCATCAATCAATTCATCTATTCGTAGAATGGGATACCTATTCTTAATAGTCTTTTTGTTCAATGCCTGGTAATCAATGCACATTTGCATTGTCCCATCCTTTTTCTTCACCAACACTACTGTTGAAGCAAAAGGGCTTTTGTTAGGTCTTATATGCCCCATCTCTAATAACTCTTTGATTGTTTTTTCTATTTCATCTTTGTGTCTCTTCGGGTGTCAGTAAGGGGTTATCATCACCGGTTTAGTACCTTCCTCTAACTCTATGATATGTTATATCCCTCTATCTAGCAGCACACCAAGAGGAATTCTTCCAAATATCATAATATGCTACAATACTAACTTTTGGATGTCCGAATGGTAATTATTCTTTTGTTGATCTACAATCACAGGCATGACAAGACACTCAGCTACCCACTCAACTTTCTCATACTTGATTAGTCGCTCCATCCTTTTGAAGGACACCACTTGAGGCCTCCCATCTGATAGACCTCTAAGTACTAACTTCTTCCCATTGGCCTCAAACATCATTTCCATTTTCTAAAGGTTTAATGAGAACTCCACAAGAGACTTCATCCAATGCATCCCTAGAACCATATCAATGTCCCCTATGTTGACCACATAGAATTCATCTACCAATTCATATTCACCTAATTGTATTTTCAGATTTGAAACCATCTGAGTGCAAGGAAGTTTATAACCATCAGCTACCATCACCTTAAACCCATCGTGCTCTTTTGTCTTAAGACCTCTTCTAGCCACATACTTCTCATCAATGAAGTTATGTTTGGAACCTATGTCAATCAAAGCTATGATTTGTTTCCCCTGTAAAACACCTCTCACCTTGAACGTAACTACTCTCTGAATACTGGAAAGTTGGGAAATGGTTCCATCCTTCTCTGGCTCCTCTCCCGAGGAACTCTCCACATCACTACTCTTTGAATCAGAAAATTGATCTAATTTTTTTTATGATGTTTCATCAGCAAAAAAATATTCCAGTTGTTTGGCTTTAGCTTTCTAGCTGCACCGATGTGTCTTGTCCCAAGGTTCCCTGCAATGGAAACATAATTGCTTCCTTCGAAGCTCATTAAGCTGGCCATTATTCAATTTTTTTGAGTCTTGTTTGGGTGGATGGATATCATGCTGAAAATGGTTCTTGTCTTTATCTTTCTTGCATGAATCCCTTGGATTGGAATTTACTTCTAGAAGTAGAAGATTCCATATCCCTTTCCTTCTTGATGGCTTCCTGTAAAGTAGCTGAATTGAGTCCCTTAACCCAACCTCATAAGGGATTTGAAAGCCCAACAATAAAATAAACAATCAAACTCCTCTCTGAGATATCTGTAACTAGCATTGAAAGTCTCTGGAACTCTGCAACAAAGTTATCCACAATGCCCCACTATTTGAGTTGATCTAACTCCTTAAAGTGCAATTCAGGGTCTTTCATATCAAATCTATCTATTAGCCTCTCTATGAACTTAGCATATGTATCAATCTGATCATGCCCCATGGTAATCATCCCATGATGCCACCATTTATGAGTAGTCCCATCTAAGTGTAAAGCCGCATACTTGATAGCCTCATCCTCCTGCATAGGGTTGAGTTGGAAGTATGTGTCCAACTTTTGAACCCATGCTCGTTTTGTAGTCTTCCCTAAACCATTGAAGTAAGGAATGGATAAGTTTCCCACCTTCTACTATAACTCTTGATGTTGCTATTTTCCTCCTCTATGAGGTTGGTGCTTCATCCTAAGGTCCACATAATCTCGAAAAGACATTTCATCCTGAATTCCTTCAATCCTGTAATATTTGATCCTATAGCTCTTGTTGGGTGGGTTCATTCTCTATTTGAGGATTGACTCTCAGCTGGAAGTTAGGAATTAGGGGCCTAGAATGGGTTATTTCATGTTGATTTTCCCTTCTATCATTTACTAAAGCTTCACCATTACCATTGTTCCTGTTGTGACCTTCATTTCCCTTGTTGTTACCTCTGTTATTGCCATCATTGTTGTTATTGTTCCTAACCACATGTTGTGTTAATAAGGTTGAAACATTTTCCTCAAAATCCCATAATCTCAAAATTGGTCCTTCATTTGGTTAAAATTTCATCATAGATGGAAGGAGAATTAGAAAATTACCTGTTGTATTTTAGAATTTTCCAAAATTCCTCAATATGTCCAAGTTATTTTCTTTTGGTTTTTAATTGCCTAACCATATTGTTACCAGTTCACTTTTCCCCGCATAGTTGGTTTAGTTAAATTTTCCCATAATTGTGGAACTTTCACTTGCTATTGAACTGAACCTTTTGAGTTCCAAAATTACAGTTTTGGTTGAGAAATTTTGCAATGTTTGATTCACTTGAAAGCTCCACAATGTCCCATCCATATGAGAAATTAATTATTTTGTTCCAATTGAACATTATTTTCTTGCAATAAATAGTTCCAATTCAAAATCTCGTAAAATAGATATCATGTGAACTCACTTTCTTAACAATTCTCGCAACCACATCAATGCCAATTAAAAAATTGCATTTCTTAATATACTTGCAGAAAAATGAAGTGCAACTTCACCTTTTCATGTCTAAATATCAAGTTCACTTCAAATCTTGTTTCCTGCAAAGCAAGCAAAAAATTCCACTTGCAACATAAAAAAATTCCAAAAAATTCACTTGCAACATGATTTCTCACAAAAAAAAGAAGAAAAAAATACTTGGAATGTTCGGGTTCAAATGGAAAATCTTGCATTTCCACTTGGTACCTGATTTCCCACTTTGAAATTGTCACTATTGATTGATTTTGAGAAGATATGAATCATTGATTATTGTAGCCAGCTTTGGTTCCCTATTTTTATAAATGGACCAAATTTATTAATTTAAAGGGGAGCCAAAATAGAAGATTTTCAAGTGATTAGACTAAGAAATAGAAATTGTTGATAACTAAGAGGAAAATATAGAAAAATAGTTAGTATTTTTCTTACTTCATGGTTTCCTTTCACCTAGATTAATGAAATTGTTTGTCTATACTTGCAGAATTTATAAATTTTATGTCAGATGAAGATTATTTCTAGATTGTAAACAATACATAACTGTAGATGTAGTGCCCCTCAGTTGTTCTTTGTTATACTGACAGTTACTTGTCTGTATTGGGACATTATGATACTTTGGTTGATGTTGGATTCATTGCTATGATGATAGTTTGATGCTACTTTTATCACCAATGTTTTATGCTTATGTCATGACTGGTATATGTATCTAATTGATTGTGTGGATTATTCTTGCTATGGGCATCATGTGATTATTTTATGATTGTTCTTACCTTGTTAACATCTGATTATTGTGAGTTGATGTATTTTAGTGAAGGGGAACACTGTCACATCACTCACTTGTGAGTGCCCTACAACGCTACGACTTTCCCTTTCATGGTGTGCCTGACTGCATGTGACTATATATATGCTCGACTATTTCAATCTCCTACATGTTGCAAGTACCAGGCATCGACTCCACCTAAATTGTCAAGTTTCAGCATGCCTTAAACCCAATGGAAATTGTTGGTGGAGATAGCTTTTGGTCCCTTGTTTAGCCATCATCCTTGACATAGATGAGTATCTGATGTCACACCCTGGTAGTGTTGTTCATATGTGATTTGGTTTGTCTCTGTTGTCATGGTCCTATTTTCTGTCCTCACTATGAGGTCATGTATTGTTTGGTATTTCGTCCATTTGATTTAAATTTGGTCAATTAGTGCTTTGATTAATTAACGCATTAAAATAGAGTTATTGAAGTTAAAAGGGATTTTTTGTTCATTTGAAACAAATGCTTTAATATAATTGAGGTATGGATTAAATAAAATATTATTAATGCTTTTATTTAGATTAAATAAATTAAGATTATGTCTTAATAAAGAAATATAAAAATAAATATATATTAATTATAGTGTTGTGCAAACAAAATTTAAAAAATGAAAGATTATAATTAGTAAATTAAATATTTTAAGAGTTGATTTATTGTGTGTAAATAAATAAGGATATGTTTATTAATAAACATATTGGAAGAGTGGTGGTGAACTATAGATGTGAAATAAAATAAAATAATCGAATTAAAAGAAAAGTTGCATGCAGCAACAGACATAGTGGAGTGGCTAATAAATGGGTTTGCTCAAAGAAAGGGAGCTTTTTCAACCATATTGGAAAACTAATCTTGTTTTCTCTTCCCGTGAATGTTCCAGTTCTTGGAGGCTTTTCTCTAGTTTTGGAAGTTTTTGAAGTTGGGTTTTTGCAATGTTTGCTGAGTTTTTGAAGAAGTTGAAGCTGCAAATTAAGGAGCTTGATCTCGGCATCAATATTCAGTTGTGCTACTCATTTTATCCAAGTTCCATTATTCTAAATCCTATTTTTGTTTGGAACAAAAAGAAACCTTGAATGGATATGCTGCTGGAAACAAGTATTTGTTGGTTTAATTATTTTTGAATTTGCACATGATTAAATGCATTTTCTTTTGAAGGTTCTATTTCCCTATTCCATACTTATTTTGTGTTTATTCTGTAATCGATGCATCCAGTGAACCTCGCCCCCTTCCCGGCTTAATACATTTGTTTGAAAGTTCCTTAAGCCTTTCTAGCAATCTTTTTTAGCAGCCCTACAATTATTGCATTCTTGAGAGGATACATATTTGGGGCATTCAATTATTGCATGTCGTGTTTCTTTCTTGGGTGTTTTAAACTGTTTTGAATACCATTGATGGTGATGTCATTCCTTACACTGCAATTCTTTCCTGGTGGTGTTGTGATTGTATATTAATCGATGCTTTGCTTTTCTCTGAGACTGGCACTTTTCTCTGTAATTCTTGCGCCATCCTTTTCATGGTATATTACGACTCTATTATTTGTAAACGTTGGTTGTGGAATCCAATATAGGTGCCTCCTCTCCTTTCTCTTGGTGATTCGCCGCTTAGCAATGAAACAGGGTATAGATTGCATGTATTTAATGCTACAAGGTTGTCCTATGTTTCATCTTGGTTGTTGGGCATTGAGTTTTACATCTTATTTCATTGTGAGGGGGGAATTTGTTGTAAACTCATTGTACTTAATTTTGGGCATTCGATAAGCATAAGTTATGTATTACTCAAAACTCTGCCTTCCATGATATTTGATGGAATGATAAAAGTTGGCATTCAATTTTCAAACTCTTTGTTGTGTAATTCGATGGGTACTTCTTTCAATGAACAATCTTGTATTGCATTCGATATTAGCTTTATAGCGATTCCCCTGTTCTAGACTTTGTTAAGTTTGATTTTCAATTTTAAGTTGATGATACTACATCATCATAACCGATGTTCATTTTAGTATGAACATTCGGTGAGTTCAAAATTTTACACTTTAAATGGTGGAATTATATCCTACACCATGAAATTGCTAATGGAAAGTTTTGAATATGATTAGTTGCATTGCCCTATCTTTGGACATAGGCATTGTCACCGTTTTGTGTTGTAAACTAAACACGAGTGGCAGCTGATGTCATACTCCATTTAGGATAACTGTTATATATGTCTATGTGATAATCAGATGTATGTAAATCAGTGAGTATGTAATTAAAAAATAAATAAATATATATATGTACATTTAAATAATTGTGTTTATCTCATTAGCATTTGATTTATTATTGAAAACAACATTATGAAATACATATATATATATATTCTTGTATATGAATGTGGTGTTAAAAGGGATTAATTTAAGTACATTTAAATAATAATGAGATTTGTTAAATGTGAAATTAGACTATTTTCTTGGTAATCATAAATATTGCATGCTTTTGTAAATTGTGTAAGTCCACCATGGATTCCATGATTATAGTATTGGGATTGCTTTCTTGTATGATGTGTTGCTTGGGTATTGGATAATGGAGTAAATGTTGGTCATTGTTTTATTGGGAGTCTTCTAGAGGTTTTGGAAAATATTTTATTGGTTGAATTGTTGTGTTTGATCTGTGAAATGGTTGATATTATACTTGATATGTGTTGTTGTGGGTTTTTAGCCATGCACCACTTTCTTGTTATTACAGTTGTGTTTGAGAGTGAGATGGTCCATGCCTTGCTTGGGATATGTACTTTTGTGGTTTTCATTTTATGTGCATGATGGCTTTACCCTGTTGGTTTTATTGGGTCTTCTAGTTGCTAGTAGGGGGAGTGGCTCTCAATGGGGGTCGGAGCTAAAAGTGGCATCCAAGGTAACCCATGTGGGAGTTTTTTAACTCAATGATAACTTAAAATGAACTAGGGGTTGGGTAGTTTACACATTAATCAAGATAAGTGAATGCCTCGCCCATGCCTGTAGTGCTCGTTTAGGTTAAGGATGGGTTGAGAAGGCCTAGTTGGAAAGACCAACTTCCTTGTCCTCACGAAAGGAAGATTGGTTCCACATGTGTCACCTTATGGGGTCAACACCTAGTGAGAGGTTGTCAGGGTAACCATAGATGGGGGTTGGTGTCTAGTGAGAGACTACTAGGGTAACCCATGTTAAGACCATGCGATGAAACTCTTCCCTTTGTAAACTAGTATTCCCTTGTTTTTTCTCTCTTTGGTATGTGATATCCTTTGGAAGCAATGTACGATCTTATGTGTTGTTAAAGTTGTTGTGTCAGTTGTTCAGTGTTTAGCCTTGTTATGTCAGTTTGTGATCACATTGTTTATTGTTGTTGTTGTGGGACCTTGTGTTATCTCCTAGCATGAGGGGTGGACCTTTGGGTTCCACGTGGTCGGGTTTGCCTTGGTTTTTGGATTGGGATTGCCAAACTTGGAAAGTCAACTAAAAAACATGTTTACAAAATTTTCTTATTATTTCAAAGTTCGCCCTTATAGCTGACAACTTTTTTTTATCCGAATTTCAGAAACGAAAAGAGTTTATAGAAAAAAATGTTAGCTTTCCACCAATATAAGTTATGCCTTATTTTGAATTTAATAAATAATTATTATTGATTTTCTACATACATTACAACTAAAGTCCTAATTGGTAGGCTAATTGAAAAACTTTTATAACTTTCAAACTACTTAACATTTTTCAAACCTACAAGATGTGTCACATTCTATGCTTCGCATACTATAGGATAAAAGAAAATTAATTTCATAAATTTTTTACCAAGTTATGGTGGTCAAACACACACGTTTTAATAATTTTGAAATATTCTAATAAAAAATCATAACTAATTATTTACATGGAAAAAAATTACAAAAAAAAAAATATGGCACATTTGGGCATGTGTCCTCTACATATATTGAAAGATTCAAAAAAAAAAAAATTATTGTACTTAGGGTGGTCAAACATACACCCACTTCTTATCTTTTCCCTAAAAATTTAGTACCATTGCATTGAAATTTCAAGTTTTTCATAAAACAGATTTACTTTTTTCCAAAAAAGGACTAGTAGCCTAGAAATTACATTCAATTTTCTACAACTTTTGTTCTTACATATTTTTCAAATTATGTTAATAACCTATTCAAATTTTTATGTCAAGTTGCCTAACTCTATTTTCTGAATTTTCATTGCCACTTATAGGCCTAGTTTGGACCCCCATGATCCTGCACTGATCCAGTTGGTATAGAATACTCTACACCATGCAAGATTTGGTTGAAGATTATACACACCCAAGATCTAAGAACTTCTATGAAAGCATAAGAGAGATCAACTATGAGAGAATAATGTTATTTTATCAAGGGATGCAAATGATAGATTGTAATTTATTGATTCACAAATGAGAGCCCCTTGGTTATATAGACAAGGTAATACATAAGATTAGACAAGATCGTGACAAGTGTCTTAATTCTATAACATGAAACAAGAAACATTAGATAAGATCTAATGCCAATTAAGATTTCTAGAAAGATTCCTAGGACATAAGTAAACTTAGCATGTGAATAGAACCTACTAAGTGAACTAGTTAGGTAAAACACCTTATTCACACCAACAATTATCAATAATTACTTGTACTAATATATCTATATAATAATTTGAATGAAATGTGTGAATAAAATATTTTGATCCAACCAATTTAGATGTATAGGTCTTTATTTTATATTGGCATTTGAAATCTAAGTATTTTATATGAATATTTTGGTTGATTTTCGTAGCATTTTTCCATATCAAAGTAATTTGTATGAATATTTTAGTTAGGGGTCATTACATGGGGAGGCCAACCTAGTGTGCAAAAAAAATATCAATGGGCATTTAGGAGAGCGAGTTAACCTACGATAATTAATTGCATACATTGGCCTCTAGGAGGGGTCATAGTTTATAAACACTATAAGTAGCAAGGCAATGTCATTAAGCACACACCTAATATATTGTTCAACAAAAAGTGTTATAGTGTAATAGCAGAGTCTCCATACTTCAATGAGGTTGACACATTAAATCTAGATGAATTTAAATAATATGAGCTAACATAAAGCATGAAATAAAATGTTCATCTCAATCCCTCAATACATAGAGTAAGAAGACTTAGGGAACTATGTATAGTGTTCTAAAACCATGAGCCAAAACCAATTCAATTGTTTCAATTTAACCCATCTAGTCCACTCTAAAATTAACTCCTCTGAGCAACATAATAAACAAGTCCTGAGTTGTCCCTATGACCTTGGGGATCTAATTTAACTCCCGAGTACTTCATGTGGGTGTGGTATTATCTCTTACATACCTCTTATAAATGGATATAAATATTTGGTCAAAGATATTAGCCATAGTCCACCTAGTAACCTTGTATTCAATGACTTCTCATAATCGTTATAAAACTAACAACACATGGTGAAGAGTGCCAACAATGAAATCTCAATATTTTTTCCAAGTGGGACACCCTTTCTATTTGGTCACATTACTTTACATTATTATAAATATTAAATAATTCATCTAAAACTACAACTTGCAAGGGATGAAAGCACAAAGTTATGTCACTCTTTTATAATTTAAGGAAAGGGTAACAACTTCCAAATTTTTATCTTGAAGCACCTAAAATCAAATATGTTTTGAATATTAAAATGGTGTAAACTAATTGAATGTAGATATTTTAGTGTAATTTATTATTGTTTATTATTTTTATAAACTAAAAAATTAGTTTGGTCTTTTTTCTAAAAGTATGTCAATATTAATGGATTGCTAAAAGAAAAAAAAGTCAAAATGAGTTAGACAAGACAAATAAATTAATAAATCTTTTTTTTTTAATTTTTCCCCTTTATTATGAATTTGATACTCTAGTGCATGTAAGAGAAAATTGAATTTCAATAATGACTTATTTTATAATAAATATTTAAAGTTTCATTTCCCCAAAAAGAGCATTTTGATGGGACATAAAACATTTTGGTGCTCATTTATCAAAAATATAAAAAATAGCTTGACAAAGACGAAAAGAAAATTAAATTTTAATAATGAGTTATTTTATAATAAATGTTTAAGGTTTCATTTCCCCAAAAAGAGCCAAAAAGAGCATTTTGACAGGACATGAAATATTTTGGTGCTCATGTATCAAAAATATAAAAATAATGGTTTGACTAAGGCGAAAAGAAAATTGAATTTTAATAATTAGTTATTTTATAATAAATGTCTAAAGTTTAATTTCCTCAAAAAGAGCATTATGAAGGGACATGAAACATTTTGGTGCTTATTTATCAAAATATTAAAAAATAGTTTGACGAAGTCTTCCTTGAGTGTGGTGATTTTCAATCATTTTGAGTTTTTTTTTTTTGTAAGTGGAATTGACCTCAAGTTTTAGGATAATGACTCACTTTTCATCAAAACTTTAAAGATAATAATAAATTAAATTAAAATACAGTAAATTTTACATTCTTAGAACCTACACAATGAAATCTACGAAAGAGTATTTATCATTTTTCTTAATAATGTTATTTGAACATGTGAAAAATCATCAAAAGTGGTAAAAGTATTTGAAATCATATTGGAATATAAGGGGAATTGTTGCAAAAACTATTCCACAAAAGTATGTATGTTGCAACCTAGTTTTGTTGAACATGGTTGGGCGAAAAACCATAAGCATAAAAGATGAAACTTAAGTTTTCTTAGTGAAGGGGGGTTCAACCATACCAAGTTGGGGTGAACCCCCCTTTTTTATGTAGATGCTAAAATTGTGCCATATGAGGATGGGAACAAATGAACCATCAAAAAATGTGATGCATAAAAGGGTGACATAGGTTTGTGCTTTCACCTAAGGTGTACAATCCCAGTCCCCCAATCATAACAATCATAAGTACACATTTGAATTACTCCATTTAACTTATTTAATGCTCAAAGCTACTCCTATCTAAAATATATTGGCCAATTGCCACTACAAATTATCTTGGCTCTCATCAATGCACATTTCATCTTTTTTCCACCCTAGATTTAGCAATAGTGCAACCTAGCCCATCTCATCCAAATTTATCAATTCTTACCCAAAAAACAACCTCATTAGAAACTAGTCATTATTATATTGCCATATACCAAAAAGTTGAAATTTTTTGAACTATGCAACTATAAACATGTGTATTTAAACACTTCTTATAGGTCATAAATAGAAACAATCAAGAAAGCAAAAGAAGAAGCTTTCAAAATGATACATTTAATTCAAGAATATTGAAGAGCTACATTA
Source organism: Sequoia sempervirens (assembly GCA_007258455.2). Taxonomy (NCBI): domain Eukaryota; kingdom Viridiplantae; phylum Streptophyta; class Pinopsida; order Cupressales; family Cupressaceae; genus Sequoia; species Sequoia sempervirens. The sequence continues at coordinate 68,073 of VDFB02335448.1, forward strand.
TATATTTAGGCAAGTTACACCACTTCACCAATGCATCGTATTTATATCTATATTGCATACTTAAGGTAGCAACAACTTGTTCTTATTTAAGGGCTTGATTGCCATCAAGACAATCCAAATATCCTCCCCTTTATCTTGAAGTAAGTCCCATTGTGTTTCTAAGAAGAACCACATTTAGAAATAGGTACATAAGTGAATGTATGTGATCTTTAAAGTTTGCACAAGCAAAGCGCTAAGTCACACCATCTACTACATAATTCAACATAATCTACAATGTCGAATTCTCTACACAAATGCCTCTCATTCCTTGATCACAAATCTATATTTAGATAGGTCATCTATTACACAATTCCATTCATTCAATAACAAGCTTAAACTGACACCAAAGATCAAAATAACTTGTAGATCTTTCACTATTTACTCCAACAACACAATCAAAATTTAAATTATTTTGATATTTTAATTCAATTTTATTTATAAATTAATATAAAAGAATTGAATTCTAAAACCCTAATCATTTAACAAATCATAGTGTGAATGTAGATTTCAGACCTCATCCTAACACCTAATAATAATAGTAAATTGAATAGATCTATCATTAAATCATAAAGAGAAATAAACATGACTAAATTAAAAGAGAAAAAATATAATTTAAAGCTATCCAAGATTTAGGTAGAAAGACAATTTTAGAAGATAAGAGGATTTTTCTTGGTCTACAAGGTCATTTTTCTATATTGTCTTGTCTTCTTCTTTGCTTAATTAAATAATTTTAATTATTTAATTATTGTCTTTGGCCACATTCCTCTATTAATTAAATAATTCTTAATTATTTTAATTAATTTGCATTCTCTTGCTTTATTATTTTTTATCCATTTAATAAATTACTTTTTAATTGTCACTAACATTCTATTTCTCTCTATAATTAAATAAATTATTAGTTATTTAATTATTCACTTTTGTCATTCATCTATAATTAAATAATTATTTTTAATTATTTATCTACTCATTAATTTTTTCATCCTTCTATGGTTAAATAATTATTGAAATTATTTGACTCTCTCTCTCTCTTACCACTCTTCTACTATTAAATAATTACTCTGATTTAATTATTTAATTTCTTTTTGTGGCCTCTATATTTAATTTAAATGGTTGTACAATCATTTTAAATTTAATATTCATATTCCCTTTCTCCCATAAATGTCCACATCTTTTACCAAATTAAATAATGTGGTCAAAGATTCATCTCATGAATTATTATTTAATTTCTCCACTACCTTCCCTCTACTTTCTCATTTCAAATCTCGACCTTATTGTCTCTGGTCTTCAAAGAATCTTATCCGTTCGTTCATAACCATCCCTGGCCCACTACTTTGTGGTGCATGAATCCTCCATCGTTGATCTTGGCATCTAGAGGATTAATCTCAATCGTTTGTTTGAGTTGTTTCTCAATAAAAGAGAACTATCTCCATTTTCAATTTACAACCACATTCTCCAACATTCATGCTATCATATCATTGTCACTTACGAGTGTTTGTGCAACAAAAAGAAGTTATAAATATAATTAGAAATTAAATTATTGTTATTTATTAGGAAAAAATATTATATATAATTTGTAAAATATATATTTTTAAAATATATATTATATAAATTAAAAAATTATATTTAATTTTTAAATAAATGATTTAAATAGAATTTTTTTAATTTAAATGATTGGACTATTAATTTCAATATTTAATCTTAGTACTTTAAATTTAAATATTTTTTAAAAAAAATCCACATACTTTTAATCTTATTAAATATGAACATAAAAATGTTTTAGAAGATCGTTTATTAATATAATTTTAAATAACAATAGTATATCTATTAAAGTAAGATATTTATTGGTTTTCAAAAAAAAAAAATTATGAAAGGGTTTATGGGAGAGAATCTAATTGTTGTTTATGTGTTAATGGTTCTTATGATATTGTATAACAAAAATCTTTTTAATTTATTATTTGTAAAGTTAAGTATTAGTACTTATCATTTGAATAAAAATATATTTATTTTCATTAGTCATATCAAAGAAACATCCACTCATATGATAACAAATATTTCATTTTTTTCTATTAATATTCAATAGTCAAACAGTCAATAATAATTTTACACATGCTAAATTTATTTATATTTTTTAATTATAAAAATTAAACTTTTAAAAGATATTATTTTATTTTATTATTTTTTATGATTCATGCATCTAGACATAATCTGCAAATTTATTCTAAGAACAGCTGTAGCGCCATACTGTTTAAAAAACCATAATCTCCTTCAGAATTGCTAAGTTCCGATTAAGATATTTGCAGACAAAACGCAGTTAATTTGTACCATATCTTTTTTTTATTGAAACAATGCAAAAAAATTACAAAGAGGCAACAAAGATTGTCAAAAGAGAAGGAAGATACATCACAACCATCAACCATCAGCCAACAGAGAACAACACAGAAACAAACAGCCACTAAAAGCAGCAGCAACCAGACCCAAAATCTGAACAGTAGCTGAAACCAAAACACCCAGACAAGCAGCAAAACTGCCACTATCCAATTCTAAACTTCAACAATTTTTGAAGCTGCTGTGAACAATAAACATCATTTTTATGAAGCTGCATAATCTGCCATTTGATCGTATCTAAATGATTGTTGCACTTCATACTCGCCTTATCACCTCCCTGCAATTGCGAACATAAGAAAACGATTTGCAAAATGATGTCAGAGTAAAACCGTAGCATTCCTGATTCCAGATTAACATTATGCTCTGCATTTGTTTTAATTTGTACCATATCTTGAGTTTTACTATTTCTTTAGGTTTTACTTTCGTTTGTGTGGATTAGTAATAATTCCGTACGCACGTGTTCTATACGATTTCAATCGATATTGAATTTCTGGGCCTTCTAGTGTGCAGCCTTAAAGATACGGCAGAAAACGGGGAAAAGTGGGGTTCGATATTGTAACAGAGGAGTTTTATTTATTAAAATAATTAAGGTTTTATGCTAAATTCAGATAGATAGATTGATTGTTTGTTTGTTTGTTTTTTTTTTCTCAGTGGAAGAGTTTAAGCTCATATTTATTCAGCTGAGAATAAAGTATTAAAAGCATTCATTTATCAATATGATTTAGATTGGGATAGGGAGCCTAAATCAATTGACTAAGTTTGATCATATGAAAATAATTTACCGAAGGCATTGCAGTTCACAGGGGCTACCTGCTTCCTATTGTCTAAATAATTAAAAATTGAAAGATTTTTATTCTCTTCAATTTATTGATAATATAATCACAACTTTCATTTGAGAGTCAAACTTAAAATATTGTGCAATGGTAACTTTTTCTAAAGTCAAATGACTTGAATTCAATCCCAACAAGATGCTTGTAAAGCTAAAATATTTGCTTCATATATAATCTCAAGTCAAAAATTAAGAAATATCTACTCTACCAAATTCATCTAAACATCAACACCATCATTGCCTTTTTTTGAGGATTTAAAAATAATTATTTTTTAGTTTTCAAAATTTCAAAAGTAAAAAATTAAAATTATTTTTTAATTTATATTTATGATTTTTTTTTGTTGTTGAAGGATTTAGATAAAAGAAGCTAAAATTATTTTTAATATATATTTATGATTTTTTTTTTATTGTTGGAGGATTTAATCTTTTCCTTTGAAAAATAAGGTTCAAGGAATATCCATGATTTCATTGACATATTTCTAATTTTAAAATAGAACAATACATTTTTTAAACAAAATATATAATTCCCAACATAAAATTTTTTTAAAAAAATTGAAGACATCTATGTAGAGAACTTTTACCTGCTCCAGAAGCACACAACCCAACCTCCCTTTCAACAGACCACTTATCTGAACCAATTTTAATAGATCAAAAGACAATTATCAGATTTAGGACAAATCTTCATGCACCTGCTTAACTTATTTCACAGAAGTAATTTGTGGAGTTGGTAGACCCATAAATTATTATTTATTTGTATGTATGAATGAATAATATCAATAATAATTAAAAATTGGAGGCAAATGGAAAAAAAAAATTAAAAATTATGGAATCACCTTAAAGCTTTTTTCAAAATGCAACCCCTACTTATTTTTAACTCTCATTTTTTTTCACAGCTTATTTTCAATTCCTAATCAATAACTGCTTCACCAAAATAGAAAAGCTTTTAAATTATCATTTTTCCACAATTTTAAATTTGCATGAGAACATTCAAATGACTTAAATATAAACAGAAATGCACTTAAACAACCCATTAAGACATGAAATTACTCTGGATGAACATGGTCATTGGCTCCAGAATTAAGAGTGTTAAAATTGGCAGAAGTTAAGCATCCGTATGCTTCCCTAGCTTATACACCAAAGAAAAAATTATATGATAACAAACACTTTAAAGATACCTGTATATGAACAGGGATCAATTGCACAAGGCAAAAAAGCAGAATAATTATTTATCAATAGCAGAAGAGTTGGCCTTTTAAGCGTGAGGGACAAATTTTGGGATAAAGCCAGAAGAACCAAACCTTCAACAAACACACTAGACAAAAGAAGCAATAAATGTTAAAATAAACAAGTTTTGTCGGAAGGCTTAACCGTGTTAAGGGGCCAATTTTTGCAAAATAATTGTCCCTCTAATCTTAGTATTGACAGTTTTGCCCTAATTTAAACAGAATCTGTTACCAGCATTATTCTCTCCAATAATGATTCATCTCATGTACAATTAACAGCGGTTAATTATTTATCAACCTTTATGGTAAAATTAATTGATAGCTGATCCAATTATTCATCCATGGCCATTGACTTTAAACAAATTAATTATCAATCATTATTCCTCCAACAGAATTGTTCATTGATTAGCCCTTTAATAACCTTGTTTTTTATTAATACGGTAATGTGATTACAACAAGAACAAATTTTAAAAAAATATCCCTCAGAAACAAGGTATCAACCCTAAGCGTTTGAGAAAAAATCACGAGAACTGAATATGGAAATGCATTAGAAATCCTGGTAACGCAACTTAAAATTCCTTCGAAAACACAGTTACATTCGCTAAGAGAACCCTTTACGGTTCGAGATCTATCACCAATGGTAAGAAATAGTAAAACCCTGTACAATTTTGCCTTTGTTGGTAAACAAGAAATTTATCCCTTCCTCATATATAATCATAATATTAGAAAAAAATGCTGTAAGAAAAAATTACAATGGGACGACGCAATAGAATGTTAGTTATCTTTTGCTATTTCTTCCCAAATCCACCACCACGACGCTGATATTATCAGCACTCCCTTTTGCGAAAGCCAATTTCGTCAGCAGCGCAGCAGCGGCAGCTGACGGAGATTCATCGCCGTTACCTAGCATCGATCTCAAACCCCCAACCGGCAGTCGACCCGACAGACATTTGCGGGCCACGTCACACACCAATTCGTTAGAAAGAACGTCCCAAAGTCCGTCACTTGCCAAAATCAAACACTCGTCTCCGTCTGTCCGATCCGTTATCGTTACCTCCGGCTCTGATATGACGTAGGGTTTCAGGTATTTGTCGCCTGAAGACAGAATTAACAAATTTTTAGACCAAAAAGTGCATTGCATCTACAAGAAATTTTCAGAAGAAAAAAGAAAAAGTCTTAGGGCCGTTTTTTTAAGCCCTTGTAGCCAAAATCTGCAGATTTGAAAGCTATTCAGCAAATGAGTGCAGATTTCAAATCCTTTAGATAAAAGTTGTATATTTGTAATCCTTCGGACCAAAAACTGCAGACTTTGGATCCCTTCGATCCAAAAATTACAGATTTAAGATCTTTCAAACCTAAATTGCAGATTTACAAACCATTTGAGGTGCTTAAAAACGAAACTTTAAATTTTTAAAAGCACTTGCAAGCTAAAAAGGTGAAGGCATTTTTAACCACACGAATGGCTATTTCTAGCCTACAGATCGTACATATAGGGCTTTTTAAGCCACAACAAGAGACAGATTTTAAATCGTTTGGCCCGTAATAATATAGGCATTTCCCAGGTTAAGTCGAGAAGAAATGCCTGCTTACCAATAGCCCTGGACATGGCCAGAACACCAAAAACGCGAGGGCCATTCCAGAAAATAACGCGGCCACCGGCAGACTCAATTCGTGAAATTTCATCTGGTCTATCTGGCTGTGGAAGCAGAAAAAAAAAATACAAATTTTTTTAAATCTCTTATCAATTTTCAACAGTAGAATGAAAAATAACACCATAGCCGGCATACAGGCCGCATAATAAGGATAAACGAGATTAAAATTTCGTGCAATGAAAAAAGCCAGGATTATTTAACAGAGATGATAAATGATACCTTATGATCAACCGATAATGGAATGGCCGCGCCTCCGCGTGACAAGACGGCACGAGAGTCGCCACAGTTAGCAACGACAATCTGGCGCGCCCCTACTAGCGCCACGACGGCGGTAGTACCTACGGTTTCCGACGCTATCGTCGGCTCACAACTACATTCGCTTCCTCCGCTAGCTCTGCAGTCATTTTTACACCGCAAGCCACCAGCCAAAACCTCGGCATCTACTCTGCTAAAGCAGTTTGCCATCACCTTCTGCCATTGCGTCTCGCTTAGCAGATCACCGCGAGCCTTCATCTCTTCCACAAGAACTTCGTGCAGCCGTTCTTTGCAGAAAGAAGCTGCCTGAGAACAAATAGCCATCGACATAACTAAAAATGCCAAAAGTTTGCTTGTCAAACCAATATAAAGGAAAGGAAAAGATATACACCAACAAATCTGTGACACACACCTGAGATCCTCCATGGCCGTCGTAAACACCGAAGAAGTGCAAGGCGCTGCCAGACTGTTCGTCTCTCGCGCAATTGAACGCGGGAAGAATCGACACCGAGTCCTCCATTTCTCTGCGTCGTCCACAGAAGGAAACCATACCGTGCTCCGGGCAGGCAAAGTTTTCATAACAGTTGTCAGTACTCTCCAAGGGCTCGTCTGGCGTCAAATTTACGCTTTTCTCCAATCCGCCATTGTTAACTTGCAAAGCTGGAACACAAACCCTATCTCTCTCCTGCGCTCCATTTCCAGACCTCAAACTAGCGTTTTCTAATGCAGAGCTATCGACAGCGTTATCGCATTCCCTGGCACAATCGCTGCTGCAACAGATGGAGTCCTTGGAAAGCTTGATCCTTTTCCTTGCTCCACAAGGCGCTGCCTCAGCCCCAACCGCAGCCGCTACAACGCCCGAAGTGGCAACGAGTTTAAGCTTTCGGATCTCCATGCGCCGGCGCCTCGCCATACGACATGACTTCCGCTCACCCTGGGAAACATTGTTATTTTCCACTAAGCTTCTGCAGCAGATCTCTGGCCCTTCCATGCAGAATCCTTCCCTTCAAAAAACACAGAAACACCACAAGCTCGAATCCTTAACACAATTACAAAACCTGCTATCAACGAATCTGGCCGCAAACCATCACAAAATCGAACAAAACCCTTCCCTTGTTACACCAAAACCGCTCCCATAAAACAAAATCCCTCCTTTCTTACCCTCAACATCAAATCCTCCCAAACTGAGCACAAAAAACTCCCAGGGTTTCACGCCCTCGCCCTTTAAACAACCCCAACAGACTCCCCACTCTGCAACCATACCCCTCCATGTATGATTAGCTCCCAGCATTCGGGCAGGGCAGCGAGCTGCCCGGGTCAGAGTAGGTGCGACAAAGTGGCGGTGGACCCAATCGGGTGTCATTACAGCCACAGCACGCCCAACACGTGGACTTCAGATCTCGTACAAGGCACCCACCTGTCCATCATCGGGCACTCGGGAACTGATATCTTTATTTCTGCCGGACTTTTCATTCGGGCACCCATTGGCCAATCAGCGTCCTCCGTCTAGCACCCTCGATGTGACACGTGCAGTGCAGTACGACGCATGTGGTCCTCACCGCTGTCAGCCGTGCAAAAATCTTCCACGTAATCCCAAGAAATTAAAAATCTTCCATTATCCCCTGGCACTGACAGCTGTCCTTGCTAATCACAACCATCTAACTGTCATTATTCTTTATCATTCTTTTTTGCCGAATTTTATTAACTTATTAAAAATGTTTAATTTGTTATTCGTTGATGCAGGTAAGGCGTATCGAATCAAACAAGCGGATAAGAAAGAAAAGGCCCCCACGAGCACGACACGCACTTGCCTTCGCTTTTTCTGCGGTCGTTAAACCCCTCGCTTGTTAGTGACCTGTCCGCGCAGATTCATCCCTGACCGACCGCCTCTCCCGCTCCCTTCCGACAACTGTTCCCAAGATGAGGAAAGTTTAAGGGCAAGAATACTTTGGCGGTCAAAAGAACAAATGTCCTGTTGATATGCAATTGAAGACATGCCACACATGAAATGGGGTGGAAAAGGTGAGGAAATTGAATTTTGTTGTTCCTTGCCACTTTGTGTGCATCACAGCATAGAAAAAAATTATTTGTTTATATTTTCTTATAAAATTTATTTTTTATTTTTTATTTTTTATTTGTTTATTATATAAATAATAACTAGGTAATTCCCCTACCCAATCCATATAATAAAAGATATAAAGTATTATCTAAGAAAGGATCAGATTTTGGTTGTATCATTCACGCTGAAAAGATTGCCACATGTATTGTTGTTTGGACATCTGTCTAGTCAGATACTCATAAAGAAAAGATAGAAGCCATAATTTAAGGGGCTTTTATTTTAAGCTATCATAGGACTACACTTGGCTCATCTAGAAGGCCTTGTTTAATTTTTTTTTTTAGGGTTAGATTAGGTATGGTTGAGTAACGTTTAAAAGACCATAAGAGTGTAAGGGAAGATAACCTTTTGCATTCGAGCATAATTGACCTTTATTAATTAATTAATGATAAATCATCTCGGAATGACAAAAATGTGTAAAACAATGTTATTTTAGGATATAAAATACGAGAGATTAGGAACAAATTAGGAATGATGGTTGAGAGAAATTCATATTTGTTTTTAATATGTAATTTTTTATTTAGAATTGTTATTTGTGGGTCAATTTTATGGTTTTGAGTCGATTCATATAATGTGAGTATGTTATTTTATTTGTAGATTTGATCTAGTTGAATAAGTGCATTTGTAAATCATTTTTTCTTAAAGTTTGTTTTCTTTAATTGTTAAGGATTAATCTAGTATTTAAAAAAGCTTTAGAAAAGTCACTAGATTGCAACGATAAAGTTCTCCCAAATCAACCCCTTGATTAGACTAGATTTACAATCTTGTCAAAAATCAAACATAAGAATCTAAAATAATGTAGATGATCTAGATGACTTTGATGCGGATTGAATTCATTTTAGAGCTCCAAATCAAAAGATGTGTATAATTATATTTGCAATATACAGGGTTTTTCTTGATAATCAATGATGAATGAATGTACATTGAAGGTCTCTAAATACCAACTCATAGCAACTACTCACAAACATGTATTAGTCAACTTATGACAACTGAAATGGGTTGGAGTCAACATAGATTCAAAATATATTTTTTTAGAAATTAGATCAAATAAATGCATGGTGCAAGATTGATCATGCATGCCACTAGATTGATTGGAGACATGAAAGTGTTAATATCAAGGTGAGGAAGGAGTGTATGGGAATGAGTATAAAGGTATGTGTAATAAATGGCTAGAATTTAGGGATATGTTTGGATAAAACTTCCATGTTTGGTGTTTTTGAAAAGATATAGAGAAACGGTGAAAAAATTGGTCATTATTTGTAGGAGACATGCAATGGTTTTGAGAGAGAGTTTGGAGAGGTTGTGAAGGTTCATTTTGTACAATTTGAACTATGTGATTGTAGCATGGGTGGAGCTAGAAGATACCTCTAGATTTAGTCATTACAAGGGCTTTGAATATGTTATTGGAGTAAAGTTGGGAGCATTGGTATCTTCATTTTATATTATGTGAGCTACTATAATCCAAGTATGTTCATTGAATCATAAGTATTATGAGCTAGATAAACAATTGTGTCTAAATGAATGTTGTAGTGGTGTTTCCTTGATGATATCAAGGAGGGTTGTGTAACCCTTATCCCATCCATAAGATCACTTGTGAGATAGGGTTAGGATTATGTCCATATTTGGCTCTCAAATCTAATTATTATATGATGAGTATTATACTTGTGTAACTAAGTAATGTTATGTGGAGCTTATGTTAAGCACAATGCTTTTGAATTATTTAAATATAAATGCTTATAATTGTTTATGGATATATATTTAGATGTCAAAATGGGGCTTGGTAAGATGGCATGCTCCTCAACCCTTCCCACAATTTATATTATTTGGTGTGGTAACTCTATGAACATAAAATCCTTCCAACCACCCTTCACCATGACTAAAGAGTCAAAATGTTTCAGCAATATTAAGTAGGGATGACAACTCCTTGCATTGAGATGATTTTATAAGTATACAAGTTTTATTATAAACATGGATTCATAGATTATTCTAAGAATGATTACTTTGGATGTTTGTGGGCCTCATTAATATTTAGGTATTCTCTACTACAATAGGACCTAAACAAGCAACAAAGTTGATAATGTGGTATGAACACATGTGAACACTTAAATAAAAATTGAGAAAATAAAATTATATAGCCTCATATCCTACAACACCTATTATAGCATTGTTTTTTTCTCGTATAGCAAACTTGACACATTAAAAATTGGTCTCGGGGTGATATGGTATACTATTATTATGTGTGATCATGAAATTCTCCAACATTTTTTTATTGTTTCATTTGCAAAGTGATTCCCTTGATCATTAGCAATTCTCATGGGATATACAAATCTTGTAATAATATTTTAACATATAAGAATTTAAAGGTGTTATTTTGGTTGTACAATCCTTTGTTGGAACTACCTCTACCCATTTGATAGGATATTCAATTTGTGTTACAATGAATATAGCATGATAGTTATGAGTGAGTGGATTGATTAGACAAATAAAGTACATGACCTATTTTTTGAATGACATCATAGACTTTAAATTGGCCACAATGACATCTCAACTCTTGCATTTGGTTTCAAAATCCTCTAAGATAGATCGTACTTCCTTGTATACCTATTTACATCCTTAAATAATATTAGTTGCCATAATCCTACAACTAATACCTTCTTCCTAGTGTCATCCTAATATATCTTCATAGGATTCTCTTAAAATGTATCCTCTCACATTATCTAAGGCAACTCTTCTTATTATCTCATCCTCTATGATTATGTATAATTCTTATCCAATCAATGTGTAAATAAATGCTTGAAAAGTTAGTCATTTTCTTTCTTCATTACCACTATTTGATGGATAATCTCATGTTGCTAGTAACTCTACTATTTGCTTGAGTAACCAAAAAAAACAAATTTATTCTACAAATGTATGCATTAATAAGAATTTCCATCTATAGGTCCTTTGGCTTTCCTTTTATATATTCTAGATAGGTAACCTAGTCCCTGGTTAGCCTTCCCTAGTTTCACCATAGTTTTCAAGTCAAATTCTTGAAAAAAAATGTGAGCAATATACATATGCATTGTATTCATCAAATACTTTAATGGTTCATGGTTTATCTAAAATATAAAAGATGTAGCCAAAGGTAGTGTGTACATATTGCAAGTGTTATGTTTCTTTTTGTCATAGCTAGTTTCATATGTTTAGAAGCAATATTGCACCTATAGTTATCCCTAATGCATTTTTGTTTGCTTTGGGATGGGCCAATATTGCATAGATAGTTGTTTCCCCAGAAGGTTTGCTTCCAATTAGGGAATATCAGTATTGGTATGTTATCTATCTTATTCTTCAATATGTTATAATACTATGGACGATATGGTCTCCATTCAAACTTCTTATTGTTCTTCTTTTTCAACTACTCTATAGGTCTATAAAGTGTTAAGCATAATTCATGCTAATTTTTTGCTATAACCAATATATCCCCCAAAAATATCTGAATAACACTTTGTGGAGGGAGAAGGTTCAGGATAAGTCAATCTTCAAAGGGTCCACCATCATCCCTTTTTTGTAACATATTAAATTCCCACTAAAGTTTCAAAGAGTGTAGCAACTATACACTTTTCTTTAAATTCAAGATAATCCTTAGGCTTCTACACCACTCAAATATCAACTACAATGCCTATGCATAGTATTTCATTAGGCCATAAACTATCCAATTATCAAGATAGACCACCAAGAAATCATGAATGAAATCTTTGAATGTGTTCATCATAAGTTGACTATCAATGCATTTTCAATCCAATGACACAATTGTGTACATGAAGGAACCCCACTCCATCACAAATGTAGTCTTATGTTGATCCTCTTCTTTGATTTTCACTTAATGATATCAAGAGAAACCTTCCATAAGTGGTTATTTATACTTCTCTTCCAACTGTGGTTTCCAATACTTATTTATAAAAGTGGTAAGAAATTGGTAATGTATGGATCGTTTACTGATCTCTCTAAAGTCTATGCATTACTTATCTCTCCTATTTTCTTTTTTTGGATTGTCATGGAGCTAATCCATTCTATATTAAATCAAGTAGTTTGATAATTCTCCCCACTAAAATCTTGTCTATTTCCTACTTAACTTTCATCTTCATATTAGGATTCAATTTATAATGTCTCTTCCTCTAGAGTTTCCTATCCTCTTGTAGCTTTATTTTCATTATTCCGACCTCTTCCTTTATTCACTTCAACTTAGTAATTGTCCTAGGAAATAGCTCTTCATATTCCTTTAACACCTTTACTACCTTCATTATCTTCTTCTCCTAGTATTATGTCAATTTTTCCAATTTAGGTTCTCCATATTTTTCTATATTATCTTCTCTAATCTTGAGAGGTTGGTAAACATAGTGAGTTGTATCTTCATTTTTATCTATTTATTCCCTTTCTTCTTCTCATATCTATACCTCCAATTTCTTAGTACTATTGTCCTTTTGTTCATGATCTTTCCATCCTTCTTTCCTTGATAACATGATTTTTATAATACCATAATTAAATCTTATCCATCCACTTGACCATTTTCCAAATTCCTTCTTTTTTGGCATTTCCAATACTTCTTTCTTGTAGTGTCTTCTTCTCGCTTCATTTGTAGGGAGACTATTGTATTATTTCATATTTTGAAACACAATATTCAACATCTTATATATCCTAGAAATTAAATATTATAAAGAAATCATGTGTTATATTAGTCCATTTTCTTATCTTTACTATTTGTTCTTAGTGAATGCACCAAGTTTTAGCTATGGTTTCTCTAGATTCTAATATAATAATTGGACCCATAAAACCCATCCATATCCCTTATTGCATTCCATAACTACTAACATTATTCCAAGTGTCTCTTTAGACTAGAGGTTCCCTCACATTATGTGATGATGGTTAGGTGTCCTTCTTCAATATAACTTGTCTTGATATGAATGAGTGGAGATTTTCATGGGAATGTGCATATATGACCATCTTGTTGCATTTACTATTGGGGTTCCATCAAAAGATTCCAACCTTAAATCCTCATTTCAAATGTCCTCTCCATCTATTTTAGACATCATGGTCTAGGATAAATTCTATATATTTAAGTAGTTTGATATGCAGTAATTGTTCTCAAATAATATTTTTATTTTCTTTTATCTTCAATTCTTCCAATATCCAAGCTTCTAAGGCATCTTCTAAGTTATTTCTTTACTCTCCACTATCTATGACTATCTCTTCCTTTGAGTTGAGTTCCCCTTCCATATCACTCATTGAGATTATATCCAAAGTATATAGTCTCTATTTTTTCCATCATTGCTCTCCTTAGCATCCTTATCACTATGAATTTCTTCCACATATTCTTCACTTGTTTTTTTTCCCAAAGTTAAATGTATTATCTTCCCATCTGCTTGAAATGTAATTTCCTCTTCACCTAAATCAAATATCCCATTGCAATCAACAAGTCTCTCCAAATTTAATCAAATGGGATAAGGTTCTAAAGTTCCTTCATTCATATCCATCAATCCAAAAACAACTTTCCTAATTCCTATCATATTCACTTTGGCATTATTCCATGTTCCTAGGGGGCATCTAGTAGTACCATCGTCTAAGGTGATATCAAAAGGTGTTTCTTCTAATTACAATTTCCCCAGTGGTACCCATGTTCAAGATCTAGTAGTGTATTTATAACAACTTTCTCATTCAAATTTATGTCCAATAGGACAACTCTTTTATTCCATTTGTGAGATTTTTTATTGCACTTTCAACCTAATACACATATTGTCTTTATTCTATTTGTTATAATACTTACAATACTATTTTATATTTTCCAACAAATTATCTTCTTCTACCAAATTATCTATATCTCGTTTGGTTCCTCAACTTCCCTTTCAAAAAAACATATTTTTCTTTGTTCCTCAATTTTGTTCTTTTATAATAATTTCCTTTGACCTTGCTACTATCGGTTCATGTTTATTATTACTTGGATACTATTCTTCCTCATCTTCTTTTCATTCTTCCTCAACATGTTATGTATTTATGGAATACGTGTTCCTCCTCTAGTCACCACAACCACTATGTTTTTTTCCTTACTTTTCTTATCTCTCTCATTTTCTTCTTTCGTAGGCTTTTCTTCCACTCCTTGTATTTTTCTTCTTTGTGGTTCTCATTCTTTGATGTTTCTCCAACCTCAAAATTTACCTCATTTTCTACCTTTTGGTATCTTCTCACATTTGATTATTCCCTCTTAGGTTTTTCACCATGGCCTTCACTCCTCTTGGTGCATGCAATTAAAAAAGTTTATTACTCTTAGTACTAGGTGCTACCTTGTTATTTTAATATTATGCAGCATTCAAAAAACTAAATGAATAATGAGACCCATCACTATAAAACCCATAGGATCTTTCTTTTTTACTCTTCGTTTAGTTGCATAGTGTCCCATCTTAATATAGTTGAATCAAATTATATATTCTATCCTTGTTTTCTCTTTACTCTTATCATATTCATCAATGTCCACTATGGTATTCCTCTCTATAACCCCTTGGGAGTTTTCTTCATAGTTATACTCAAGTTTTTTTTGGTTTTAGATTTTTGGTACCACATTTGGCATGGAACTAATCTATCTTTCATAAAGGGTGAGTTGTGTTGGATCACCCTATGTTAGTGGATAAATTTACTTATCACATGAAAATGATTCATCTTGTACTAGTGTATTGCATCATCTATTGGACATCCATTGCACCAAGTTTCACATTCATCTTTTCAGTTAAGGATTAATAGTGGGAAATCATCAATTAAATAGCAATCCCATTCTTGATAGATTCACGCCACCTGTCTCTAGTTTATTCTTTATTGCACCCAATTTTTTATCTAAGTGCAACTACTTACTTCATTCCCTCTATAACTAAGAATTCATTTCTATGAATCCTCAATTGCAATAGTGTGTTCACTAGAATTCAAATATTATACAAGGTGGAGATGTTATTCTACATTCTCCTACAGCGAATGTTTCTTATTTTAACTACAATTAAAATAGGTCATGCTAAAGATTCTCTATTACTAATTTTACCCCTATATCACCTTCTCTCCACCAAAATTTTGTTTCAATTTTAGAGGCCATTTCAATTGCCTCTACACATGTACCAAATACTTATCCATCTAATGTTGCTCTAATACAAGGAACGATGCCCAAGGTGACCCACTCAATTCCCTATTTTTTTAATTTTGTGGTCCCTCTAACTTTTGCATAACACTTTTAAAAATTTGATCATATTCTTTCACTCCATCTTTCTTTTGGACCATTTCCCTCATTTTACTTAGAGTTACTAATGCAATGTTCAAGGAGTAAAAATAATTTAGAAATTCTTGTCCAACATCATCTTAGGTTTATCGTAATTTATATAAACCTTCATGTCCCATTTCAAGGAATATTCTCTCAATGTTCCCACAAAGTCATAAAGTTTTATTCATTCATAATATATTCTCATCATTATCCATGTGGATCCAAGGACAAATTTAAGTATTCTCCTACATATTTTCTATCATTTTTTAATATGGGAAGCTTTTTTCTATTGTTGTTCATGTTTGTAGGTTGTCGATCAATGGGCTTGATTATTTTTCTTATGCTTATGGCTCTAACCTTCTTTTGTTCCAATCCTCATGAGTATTCCCTTATTTCTCAAGTTATGTCTATATATTTTTTCTTGTTTCTAGTTCCTTAGATCATTCTTCTTTTCTCTTACCTTTCTACTGCTTCACTAAACCCATCTTTTCATCTTTATCCCTATCCAATTTGATATCAAATACTAGACACACACTCTCTCTCGCTCTAGCTTCTTTTAACCTCTCCACATTATTAATATATGACTTCCTTTGAGATTCTTCTTGCCTCAAAGTTGTATTGGGGTGGCATTTGATCTAGGGTCATGTCCTTTGTCAGTCTCTTTTGGTTCAAGGATGTGGCATTTTGTAACTCTTGATTAGTTTTTGATTTATCATTGTTATCACTTAAATTACTACTTTCATTTCTTTCACTAATGTTCTATGCAATATTTAGTACTTATTATCCTCTTGGAATTCCAATCTCTTGGTAATCATCATCCTCTTCAAACCAATGCACGCCTACTAATTTTAGTATCCCAATGATTTGCACTTCCTTTTAGATCCATAAATTGAAAAGTTGGTTTTAATAAATACTCAAATCCATCTACTATTTTCAATGTTAAATAGAACACGTTAATATCATCTTTTGGAACCATTCCTTAATCTATGAATCTCATTTTCAATGGATAAACCTCCTTACTCTTAATCCATTCTCTTTCCACCAATAATGGAAAGTCTATCCTCCATGATTCTAATTCATACATATTCACTAATGCTCCACACTCTCTTTAATTGATCCATCTATCTTTTTTATATTTTAATTTGCAATCCTTACAAGGGTAATTCAAATTTCTAGTTCAATTAAATTTGTATATGCCATGCCATTTGATGATCTAGATGGATTAGTTACTCCCAGAGAATTAGTTGTAACCTTCATGGTGTGCTCTTTAGATGCTTTATGATCCTTATCTTTTTCTATTATTTGTTTCAGTATCTTTCTTCTCTTTCTTGTATTTGTTTCAATCTTCTTTCTTCCCCTCTTTCCTTTTAAATTAGATCCATTCTCATGCACTCTTCAACACCTATTTCAATCTTAGCAATCATCTTTCTCACTTTCTTGTTATCTTCCTTGGCCATATTGATTTGATATAGTTTTTATTAATCCATTTTTATACATCCTCAATAGTTAGACTTATTCTAACTCAATAGTCACATTTCCTTAGGATTGTCCCTCATTCTAAAGATATCCCCTAGTTACCTAAGCCCCCATGGAATATGACTTAGTGTGTTGTCAACATCTTCACCATGGCTATATTCTTCATGTATAAACAAATTTCTCTAAATTTTCTTCACTTTGGTTTATAATATCACAAATTCACTCCTTTAGTCTACTTCATATGCACCAACAACCAAAGTCCCAACAACAAAAGTAAATGTTGAGATAAAAATATATGTTAATGACTAGTTTTTTTGTAGTCTTTGCGTTGTACTTCAAGATGATATAGTAAAGAAAAAGAATATACATATAAAACAAAAATCAGTCCAAATCAAAATAAATTACACCTATAGATGTCATGAAATAAAATCATATATTATTCCTTGAGTATCTTAGACAATGTATCTCATCCAATCATCCTTCTCTTACATTCATATATCATTCATATTGATTTGATATAGTTTTATTAATCCATTTTTTTACATCCTCAATAGTTAGACCTATTCTAACTCAATAGTCACATCTCCTTAGGATTGTCCCACATTCTAAAGATATCTCCTATTTGCCTAACCCCCCATGGGGTAAGACTTAATCTATGTTATCAACATCTTCACTATGGCTATATTCTTCATGTATAAACAAAATTCTCTAAATTTTCTTCACTTTGGTTTGTAATATTGCAAATTCACTCCTTTAGTGTGTACTCTGTATGCACCAACAAACAAAGTCCCAACAACAAAAGTAAATGTTAGTGACTAGTTTTTCATATTGTTTGTGTTGTACTTCAAGATGATATAGTAAAGAATAAGAATATACATACGAAACAAAAACCAGTCCAAATCAAAATAAAGTACACCTAAAGGTGTCATGCAACCAAATTGTATATTATTTTTCTTGAATATCTTATACAATCATCCTTCTCTTACATTCATATATCATCAATGTTTATTCAATTATTTCTCAAATGTATCTATCATATATCATCATCCTACTATCACCTACTATATATTTTGTCAATCTATTATATTTTCAATATACATCTTTAGGAGCCATAGGGATGCATCCCTATCATAACATTTTATCCTAAAACAAAATTAGTGAATCATCTAACATCTTACATAACAAAAATGATATCAAATCTAAAACTAAATATTTTTATTTTATTTATTTTAATTTCATACATTTATTCTAATATCATAATCAATTTCACTCTTTATCCTAAAACAAATAAAAAAATTGATCAATTAATACATCGAACATCTGACGGCTACGATTTTTCCAATAATCTTGCTTGCTACGAATGTAACAACACAAATGTAGACACACTTTAAGAGGTCGTCTCACTTCATAGAGGAAACACCTTCAACGTAAAAATCAACATAATTATTCATGATAAATAATTAATTTAACTAAAGGATTTAAAAACCCAAAAAAGAGTCAATCATTCCATTGAATGAACCCACACCTTACTAAGGGTAGGCCCACAAAAATCTAAAATCTAAAACAGTAGAGTAGGTGACAACACTGAGGAGTAGGGCATGGGGCATTAAAATAATTGGGTTCAATATTCCACTACATTAGCATAGCATTAGATAGTGGATTTTGTCTAAAGCAACACTCAAAATCAAATTTGATCCGTCCTAATTCAATCATACCTGTCGTTTAAGCTTTGGTTTCCTAATACCAAAAGTCGATCTTCCATGGTTTTGTTGGCATACAATAATTTTGGGCCCCAAAATGTGGAAGAGGACGAAATATGTTGGATCATTTCTAGGGTTTGACTATGCCAAAGTGCGGTGTGCGTAGGTTTTGAAGGTTTTCAATTATTATATTTTAACTTCACTAGGCTTGTAAAATCTAAGTCATATATTCTTTTTCCAAACTGTTTTATAAAACCATGAGTACAAATCCCCCTATCTAATTGGTTGTTTTGATATAAAAGTTGTATGGTTTTGCACTGACTTGACCAAAATCAAATCTTCTAATGTTCCATCATAGCAATAATAATTATAGCAAGTTATGTTGAGTATGACTACTTCAACAGCCCTATGACTACTTCAACAGCCCTCTTCAATTATTTGCCCACGAGTTTGCAATGTTTATAAAGAGTGTCAAAACTTTCAATGCTAGGAGTTTTAGGTCACGTTTTGTTGAGCTTGGGTTTAATTGGACCAATTATGAGACTTTGCATTATTTAAATAGATCCCGCAAAAAACAAGTATTCTAATGAAAAGATGGTCGGTCTGGAGTCAAATTCATAACTTGTAAATAGGGAATATTATTAGCTATTGTATTTAATGTATAATAGGCATGTGGGGTATAGGTAATGAGGGTAACATTTCTTTACAATAGATATTATAAAGGTCTAAAATATGTTGTTGATTGAATTGTTTAGTAATTGGAGGTTGGTATTATGTGAAGATAATTATTTTCTTTTCTTTTAAGGGAGATATATGCATTATCTTAAGTGTAGGATAGTATTGATAGTTGAAGTTTGAGGGAATATGTAGATTCGCTAAATATATGGAATTGATATTTGATATGAATGTGAGATCTTGATAATTAATTTTCATATGTTATTTAATACTCTTTCAAGTGTAGGACCTTGTGATTTATGGATTGTCAATGTCCATGTTATTTTGAGTAATTGTTAGTAACTACCATGAACAATTAGAACAAGTGACATAAGGTGTGTGTCATGGAGATCCTAAAGTGGGTCAGTAAAAAGACTTCACACAAGTGTTTGTAATGCATCCAAGCAACCTAGGTTCAATGAATTCATTCATCAACTACAATAAGCTGAAACACTTGGATATAAGTGGGATCGGAATTACCACTCTTCATGCTCATCTACATTTAATATATCTAGTTGATCAAGAGGAAGTTCATTCAAATAATCATACATAAATAAGGTAAGGTAGTAGGTTGATTAAAAGAGCCACTTGTCATGATCAATGAATTTCTCATAAACATACTAACTACCTAAAAGGTAATAGAAATATTTGATTATCTATGTGCTAATACCTAGACGGCAAGTAATGAGCACCAAATAGTGGTATTCAAGCATTTATAACAATGCAATGACTGCGATGATGCTTTTTAACCATTTAGAATTAGTTTATTAGACCATTGTGAAGATAAAATAGATAAAAATTCCTTGGGAAGATCATTTAGTTGGCTCATTAAAAATTAATATAGAAGATATGAGTCAATATTGTATGCCCCCCACTTCTTGTTTAGATCTTTAGCCTTTATTTTTTAAGCCAGAAGCATTTTATGTTTACAAATATAAATCTATAGCTTGGATATGACTTGTATTTCTTATCACTCTTACACTGTGAAAGTGATTTGTGTTTGGTACAATACACATTTCTTCAAATATAAGCTCATTTGAATTGTCAAATATAACAAATAAGAGTCTAATGTGACCAGTTCATCATTGATTATATATTCTTAATAAGTACCAAAATATGCATTAAATAAAAAATAAATGCTTAAAGTGAATCTAATTTCTTATCAAACATATTGTACAAGATGATGCACACGCATTCCAAACACTATGGAATAGATCTACACATTATAGGTCTATAAATGTGAGCCACTAACACCCAGACCAAAATAAGATCTCTATAGCATATTATGAATAGGCATCAAAGAATATGAAAAAAGAGAAGTTCAAATTATTTTAGTCAAATGTAGTTGTTAGATATGTACACAAAAATTTCAAACCATGTACACAAGACATGTGATCAATTTGGAAAAAAATCCTAAAATAAATGTGGTTTCCTTAGAGTGCAATGAATGAAAAACAAATATCTTACAGATGGATTCCATTCATATATGGTTTGAGAATATGAATGCACATCATTAAAAAAATCAGCACCTTCATCCCCATACAAAAATTGTCAATTGGAAACAACTTGATACCATTACTAATATGTTGCAAATGATAAGAGCCACGAGAGACTACTCAAATTTCGCAAAAAATACCTCTTTTTCTACCTTAGCCTACATTGTCCAAAGATTTGTGAATAAATATTGTGAAGCCAGTTTAATTATTTCCAAATACAAGTTTAATTCCTTGAGAAATGTTTAGATTAAGAGTGCAAATCTTTGGTTTTGCAAAAGCCACTTTTTCTTCAAAATAGGGCTACGAAAATTCCCCACGTGGAGCTTAGAAGAACATTATTTTGAAGTTGAGAAAGATCCTCCTTATCTCTATGTGCATTTTGGGATTTTGGCAGATGAATCAAATGCCTTCTAGACAAAGATCCAAGGAAAAAAACTAAGTGTTGTTTCCAGCCTGGCTTCTCCAGAGAACCTTCATCACTCTTGTCGCCCACACTAAATACCAACTACATATGACTACTGAAGATATGTAGTTGCATATGTCCATAGCCTTTTTATTAATAGATGCAACTAATAAATTGAAGAATAATTGGTGATTGCCTTTGTATTCTTTCCAAAAGACTCTCAATTCATATTAGTAATAGCAGAAAACTCTTAATTATAATTTAATAACTATTGATTATGGCATGACTGATATGATATATAGGTTTTAGAATAGATGTAAATGATTCATTTTTTTAGTTTTATTGAAAGAAAAAAGAACTGAAGTTCAAAACTTGTCATTTTTTGAATTAAGCATGTAATCTATTTCAAACTAGAAATAAAAGAAATTCATCCAACATATTGATTGTTGTACATTAATTGACCTCTCTCTAGAGGTGGAGTAAGTGCCCACTTTGACCGAAGGATAGAAGCTAGTATCTTTCAGCATTATGACCTTTCATTTCTTTTGTAGTTACTATTAATTCATGAATGCTTGTCTAATTGTTCTTTTCTTTTCCATTAGTTGCTATTGTTTATTTTGAATTCATAATTTCTTAGATTAGGAATTTGCTACATGTTTTGTTTAATTGAGTAATTTATATTCCAATAGTTTAGTTTCTTTTCAATGCATTGGATTAGTTCTATTGTATTAGACCTTCTTTCTTTACAAAGCATTAGATTATATTCTTTTCAAAACATTAAATTAAATTATTTTCAACACATTAGATTATTTTCAAATCATTAGATTAGATTTTGTGTTTGCTAAATTATCTTTTTATCAAAACCTACTACAAAAAGCCATGGACATGTCTCAGATTTGACATTGGACTCATAAGTCTATTTAAAACTTAAGGTCAACAATGATCTTTGTCAACAACTATGTGTAAATCTTCACAAGAATTTGGTAAGATGGCACAAACAAATTTTCTTACTGATAAGGCTACCTATCATAGATTGATGGGCTTGAAGAAAGAAAATCATCCTGGCATGGAAATCATAGGTATTTATTTTTGAAGAAGAAAACAATTAGAGGAATAAGAAAAAATATTAGTGGAGAGAAGAAAAATTTGTTTATCTTTGCCAAGATAAGTCTAGGGGTTTGGTGTCCAATTCTTCTCAATTGACAATATTTCAACTAGATATTAATGTAAGCCTCGTAACCAAATTTTTATCTTAATTGTTGGATGAGTGAACAACTAGCACAATGATTACATATCTTTATAATTGTGAAACTTTACAAGCATTCTTGTAAATGTCTCATCTGACTTCTAGCTCATCTTAACCTCCCCCTTTTTTTTCTTTTCAATTTCCTCTAGGGATTATTCATTTCACTTGCCCATTTACTGGGGATGTGATAAGGACTCTTTAGTTTTTATTTCAAGTATTGTACTTTTTTCCAAACAAAAAAAAAAGATTCATTTAGTGAACGAATATTTTTTAATCGATTTTTATTATGTTAATTTTCAATTAAATTCAATAATCATGGGAAAGTGGATTAACACTATTGAATATTTCAAAATATTTCTTCTTCATCTATTTACATAAAGATCATTTATAAAACAATAAAAAAAGATGACAATTGAAATAATTTATTTTATTTTATTTAACAAAAAGATCATTCTTATAAGCAATAATTAGAAATACTTTCAAAAATTAAATCACACATCTTAATTGCTCACATAATTGTACATATTATATAGAATAACTAAAATCACTTACAAAAAATGAACCACAAATCTTATGATCAATAATTAAAACTACAAGTAGTAAGTAAATTAAATAATACTACAAATTATATTTACTATGATAGTGCTTTTGGAGGATGTAAAGTAGCAATCAAATGTTGCAAAGGAGTATAGAAAGGCTAATAAATTTCCAAAGACTTATTTCAAGAAAATCATAAGGATAAGTAAAGAGAACATATATAAAACATGCATAGGAAATTATAGAAATATATAAGAAATCAACTAAAGCAATATGGATGGAACACTACTACACACAATATTGAAGAGAAACTGTCATAATATAAAAAGAAAGAAATCACAACTACCTTATTCTTTCTCTAATCTAGGCTTCAAACCTAAATAATAATAATTCAAATGCCAATGCATTGAGATGGACACTTATAAAATATTTATTTATCTTCAAGAACTTTTATCCACAAATAGAAATCTACTTTGGAATATTTAAACACAAGTTACAACCATGGATTTATAGTAACACTATTTCACTATAGAAAAGATAAACATCTAAATGAGACTAAATGAGTATGGGTACTAAGCAAAAGTAATTAGAATCAATTATTTCATGCATGCATGTCTGAATTTATATGTTGTTTGTGAATTTGATGTTAATGACTAATATTGGTTCCATGAAATTGATCAATGCACTTTGAATCTTGAGGCCATCAAATTTTTACTATAGCTATATGAGAGCTCACTTTTTCTTAGAGGGGAATGCCTATTGACATAATAATGATCTTTTAAAAAAGGTAAAATTAATCAATTTTTAAAGATCAAATAAAATATAGGCTTCCTATCTAAAGTGTATGCCTAAAGGGTAAAGCACAATGAACACCATAAACTAGTACATGGCCATGGTATTATGCATAAGCAGTAACAATACTTTAGGGATTGTCTATCTAGGAGGATCCTTTATGGACATGTATAGATCATCTTGATCATTTTATATTGAGTTATTTATGTCAGTATCAAAATAAACACTAGACCTAATTGATTTGGAAAATAATTTCATTGAACTTAGTTTCCATGAGCATTGTAGAAGCCTATCAAGATGGTCACAATAACTATGGTAGTGAAAAAATATTCAATAAGCACTAACCTCTCAAAAAGGAGAGGAGGAGTCACCACTTGAGTGTGAGGGGATATGAGATCTATTGCATCACCAAAATTTCCAATTATCCTTTAAAACAAAATTTTGTTACCATATGAAATAGCTCCACATGCTCCATTTTAAGAAAATATTTCACTTTTGTCATAAGCTAGAGAATAATGGGTAAAGAGGTTCACTACTTCTATCTAGACTTGGGTTTTTAATTCATAGATACCATCATAGTTTAACCCAAACATTAACTTGGGATGATTATCAATTTACTAAAAAGGTAATATTTTGGTTATATAACAAAGCCAATGGACCATTGATCAATTTTGTTATTAAATAATTTACTTTCCTCTATCACTTGGTAGGTTCCTCTATAATTGGAGAGATGGGTCACCCTTATCATGTATAGCTACATGGTAGGCTTGCATTCATTATAACAACCCTTAAGTTGCACCCATTTTTTTCACAAATTTCTCTTTCCTGTTTTGCTTATCCTAAATTTATCTTTTGTCCATATACGACAAGCATCCATCCAAACATGATAGGTATCCATTAGGCAAGAAATTCATCTATATGGGACATACATGCATCCTACCAATATATGCATCTATCCATATGAGACAAGCATCTGTTAAATGAGACATGCTTTCATCCATACAAAACAAGTATATATCTAAACAAGATAGGCATCTATCCAAACAAAGTAGGTATAGAAATGTCATAAATATTTTATTCACAAAGAAGAAATAACTTGCTATATTAATTGCCTAAAGTATCTTTTAATATTTGATAGTCTTTTATGAATATTCAAGATATAACAATAGACAATATGGTCTATCTTGTCCACTATGGTTTTCCAATCCAAGCTCTTCTATCCATTGGACTTATTTGTCTATACAAGATAGTTATTAAAACATGGACAATACGGGTCCTTTATCTAATACAGGATAACTTAGTCAATCATACAAGAGTATAAGGATAAGCAATAATAATTTTGTATGCAAGGATTGCCATGTTTACCTAGAATGTCAATTTAGTCCAAGGAGGTTTATTTTTCACCATGATTAATAAGTTTTTTTTTCTTTATTTATAAATGGTTGTTGGTTTTGTGTAATGGGGGTATAATACCACATATCTAAGATATTTACTTTGAATCAAAACCAAAAAATTCAATAGTCACTTTACTCTCAATCAATCTAATTCTCATCACAACTATCTACTAAAATAATTAACCATGTTTTTTATTAGATTAGTAGGGAAAGGCCCTAATCCCGAACAACAACACAATAGAGCAAAAACAACTCAAAGAAATAGATTGGAAAACAACAACCAGTCAAACATCCAAAAGTGTTAGTGTAGGTTTTTTATTTTCCTATGATAGGGGTATTTCTTTTTTTCCTACACATATTATTTAAGCTTGCTTAGGTTTATTAGGTGTGGTTAATATGAGGACACGTGATGAATTACATCAGCTACATGTGTCACTCTCTCCCACGCATGGGTAGTTGAGTTACACATCCTCTTTTGGCTTGTTGTGCCACCTCTCATAACCACTGTTCATTTTTTTACCTAGGTAGGTTATAGGGAAGTTGGGTTTCTCACCCTCTTTTGGCTTTATGTGCCACCTCCTTTTTGTCTTCACTTCAGGATGTTATGCCACATGTTTTGTTATTTACCAAGTAGGCGATAACCTCCCACCTTTTATGGGTAGTAGGAGTTAATGCACCTCTTGGATGTATTTTCCCTTATGTTTCTATATATTGAGCACTCTCCTCTCACCTTCACTAGTTTGGCTAGTTCGGTGATCACTCGGTGGGAGTATTGAGAGTATTCTACAATTTATCTTGCCTTGTCTCTATTTTTCTCTCATTTCAAATTTCTCTTCATTCTACTATTTTGATCTTCGATCATTTGTTGAGTGAAGTTGCATGTGATCTATGACCAACATCAAATCTTGGCTCGGTTCTCACTTCTCGTAGAATCTAACAAAAATTACCAAAAATAGACTAACTGTTAAGGATCAAACAAGAGCATGCAAGCCAGATAGAAGATTTTCAATAGACACGCAGGCCTCTTAATTGAATAAAAAACATAGGTAATAGTATTAATATAAGCATACCATCATATAAAGTCCATAACATAATAATGTCTTAATAAAACTATAAGAACCAGTAACCGAATTACCAAAAAACCAAAAAATCACAATGAAAAACATCGTTATTTGGTAGTGGCGATCAACTCCCAGTTATCCCCAATATTGGAGATATACACCCTCCAACTAGTATCCCCTGCATTAGTAGCATCTTTCTCTTCCGCCTGCATCCCTAACTTTTCAAGTTGTTTCCTAATTTTAGTCTGTCCAGAAACATAACCAACCACAACCCTTCTCATGAGACCATCGGTAAACTTCATCAACGTACCAATAGCATTTTTCATATCTTCCATCTAGACCTGCAAGGAAATAATTTAGTTTTGTAAAACATCATTAGAAACATTGTTAGTATCCTCCTTTTTTTCGATAACAAGGTTTGTATCATTTTCCCTAGACCAACCATCTCACCAACCTCAGTAACATCCTCCCCATCCACATCCTCCTCTTCCATCTGTTCATCCTCCTCTTTGAAACCTTCCTCCCCACCTTCTTGTTCACTATATTCCTCATCGTTTATCCCCTCACTTTCCTCATCTATCATAGCTTCAAACTCCTCAATTAATAAATGCTCTGCAAGCTCAAAAGCACTAGCTTTTCCTTTATCTTTATCCCCCTTATCAGCAAAGGAAACTTTGGCAAGGTGAGCATACCTCCTCCCACCTCTGAACTAGAGAGACACAACCCTTCTTCGTTCTCAACCTTCCAGTCACCTTCCATATCCTCTGTAATAGTAACTGTATTTTCATTTTTAGGTTTCCTTTGCACTAGCTTCCTAGATTTAGGAGGTTCCAGCATAAGAGGGGAATGTTTCCTCTTCTCAGGAGTAGTCTTCAACAGATCCAATTCCATAGAAGACTTCGCTAGATTAAGGTTAGTGCTTTAAATTTTAAGGTCATTTTTTTTTAATTTTCAAAAGTCTGGTTTTTAACAAGGGATGAGCGACTATCATCAATAGGTTCTATCCTTACAAAAGACTTCTTAGGGTTTTTTCCAGGGGGAGAGTTAACATTCTCCTTAGGAATAACAATGGTCCCAACAATATTCATGGACGAGGTGGAATTTCCTAATATAGGAGGGTTTCTATGCAGGTTATTGGCAATCACAAATTTATATAGGCGAATTATGAGACCTTGGTGCAAAGGAGGTGAAGCGCCCTTTTCTATGTTTTGTTGCATACAAGATAATAGATAGAAAGGATCATTGACTTTCTCATTGTGCCAAGTATATGATTAAGAATAGGAAAATGGTATGCATGCACAATCATGTATCTTCCCTCAAGTGTAAAGTAACACATAACATAGAGGCTTACCATTGCATACGGCAAAGGAAGGTCAAGGTGGGCATAACCATTTTGAAATCTATTAAGTTCCTCTCCTTTAGTAAATAACTTGTCCACAAATTTTTAGTATTCCCTGTTACTCTTCTTGACTACCTTCACGCCTTCATTTTCCAGGCCTGTGGCTTTAGTAATCAACTATGTGGTGAATTAAAATCTAATAGCACCGATAGACACTTGAACTCCCTTCCAATAATTAGTGAATTTAGAGGTCAAAGTCTTGTTATATCCACACATAGCCTGAAAAAAAGGCACCAACCCAACATTTTCAAACAACCTCCATAAATCTACTTTCTATTTCAAGTTGTTGCAGTTCATTGGCTCTATCCTTTTTCTAGGACCTCCCATTTTTATAGATTTCAAACTATTATTACCCTTCTTTCTCCTCACAATCTTCTTCATACCCAAACCAAAAACCCTAGCAGTGATATGGAAAGCAATATGTTCTTCAACAAAGGAGAAATGCACCTATCGTTAAGAAATTTATCCAACATGCAAAGAGTTATAATATTACAAACAAACCCATGAGTGATCCAATAATGATTATTTGTAACCTTATTACTTGCAGTTAATTTAGAATCAACTAGCTTCTCCTCAAAGAAATTGCTTGGGAGGACAATAGACACATGGGAAGTGACAACGAAGCAAGAAAAGACTATTTCATCACAATTTGAAGTGGCATTTTGATACAAAGGCCCCAAAATAATAATTTCTTCATTAATCTCATCATCATTAAGCAAATAAACATAACTATCCATCATGTGTTTAAAACAATCCCCATGTGAAGTGTTTTGATTGCACTTCAAATTATCCACCTTACTAAACTCACCTTTCATCCCTAAAACACCCCCCTATCACCTGACATAAAATTATATGATAATTCATAATTCTACTTGATTATTATATCTCTTATCTAACTTGGCAACACTGAAAAACTCACAGTGCATCCAATTTTGATACTTAAGAGCTTCGTTGGCATCTCTTATCAATTGATATATTGTTAAATGCTAACTCATATTTTTCCTTAGTGAAAATTTATTTTATGTGGCATGGCAATAAAGGGAACTCCCAATAGGTCCAATTTTGATGCTTAAGAGATTTGTTAGTCACTGCATCCACAACAAAATTTCCCTCTTTGTATAAATGCTTTATTTTGTAATGCTGGAAGGTCTTAAGGATACACCTACTATCATCCATCACATCCCAAATCTACCATGGCACAACTTCCTCCTTCAAATTGTCAATTACTAATTTAGAGTCATCTTCTATGATCACTTTAGTATATGCGAGCTCCTTCAAATGATTTAAACCTGCCCAAACCACCATTGCTTTAGCAAAACTACTAGAACAAACTCCTAAGTTTTTGTTGTATCCTTCAATAATGTTGTCTTGGTGGTTTCTTATTACCCTCCTAGCACCAACTAAGCCAGGGTTCCCCTTGGAACATGCATCAAAATTACATTTGACCCAATCTATCTTAGGAGGAGACCAAACAGTATTTTTTTGGTAATATATTTGATCCAATTAACTTTAGTAAGATCCTGTTTTAGCCCCCATAATTGTTTGATTCTAATCTCTTTGTAGGAGGGCATGTTATTTGAAGAGATGTAAACTCCCACGTTTATGTTCTCATGAATTTGGAATTTAATTGCTATGAGCAGTTCTTTGTTGTTTCTTGTGGTCTCACGAAAAAAATATGTTGTTTCGTTCCTTCCACAAACTCCAAGAAATAAAAGGAGGAACTTGTCTCCATATATCCACAATTATATTATGAGAATAAGAAAAAACATACCGACTATCCAAAAAAAAAATTATTGATGAAGGAAAGACCCAATCTGTCATGAGCAATGGTAGGAAATATGACTGTAACTCTCTAGAATAGGAGTAGTGGAAAAATAGATTCATTATATTTTCCTGGTCTTCATTGCAAAGGAAACACCTATTCATAAATTGAAACCCCCTTTTGTTAAGGTTATCAATTGTGAGAATGTTTTCATGGACAACTGCCCACCAAAAACAATTAACTTTAGGGATTAGATTTTTAATCCATACATGATTCCAATGAAAATTAGTATGAGGAATTAAAGGTTTTTCCATAACCTCCTAAGCAGACTTCACCGACAGGCATCCAAAAGGACGCTTAGTCCATATCCACTCATCCTTTCTATCTGTAGAGAATAAAACATCACCTATGTTTTTCTATAAGAATTGCAAAGTTACATCCTAGTTTTGTGGTCTTCCCCCATGAAAATTGACTCTAGTAAACTGATTTTGAAAAAAAAATCTATTGAGGCTCCACACCATCCCAATCTATATAACCAAAAACCCACTTCTAGTTAATTTGATAAGCCTTTGTTTTAATTGGAGGAAAGAGGGGGGCCATTGAGCCAAACATCATCCCAAAAAGTAGTAAATTCACCATTACTAATTCTTTTTCTAGTCCCCTGTTTTAACACATTTCTTATTTTAAGAAGGTTATTCTAGAACATAGAACCATAAGGTAGATCTAAAGCCCTTAGAAAGTTTCCCCGCTCCTTGTTTTGTAAATATTTGGCTCTTAGAATTTTAACCCAATTTTTAGCTCCTTCAAGAAGGCACCGCCCCATTTTAGCCAGAAGAGCTTTGTTGAAAATTTTTAGTCTCCTAATTCCTATACCTCCATGATGCAAGCAAGGTGGTTGATACTCAATATCCAATTCAATTTTATTAGATGCAAACAAGGAAACAACCTTCACAACACAATTCTCTCAAACTGTCCCTAGACAACACCAATAGGTTTCTAGCCTTCAAAAATCAACAAATGGACCTATCTTTTGGAGAATGTCGTACCAAGTCCTGGAAAACATAAATTGTGATACACTTCAACTCCTGATACAATATACCAAAAGATTCAAATAGGTTTCTTTGACACAAATCAGAAAACCAATAGGTTGCCCTGCCTAAAACCACTCAAAAAGCCCTCTTTTACAAGGGAGGTACCTCCAAATCCCTTTATTTTGACCCAAGCTCTTTTGAAAAATACTAAATGTGACAAAAAACACCAAAATCCATGATCAATTCGTTTATTCAAGTTCACTAGAACATAGATTCAAGAAACCCTCATTTTCAAGCAAAACACCAAGGGTTTATTCAAAATCCTGATAACTGAGCTTATTAGACCAAATCAATACATCCAACACCTTTCAAATACCTTGCATAGACTCACAAAATCATTGCATTGACAATCATTTCACTGTTTTGTCAAAACACCACTTTGACACACCATTTTCCACATGAAAATCACTTTGTTTAGCCCTAGGGCCTTGCCCAACTTCGAACCACACAACTCTATTGCCTACCAAGACTTGGAAACACATAAATTAAATAATTTTGGACCCATTCCATGAGATACAATGAGGACAGTGAGTGGAATGGGTCAAACTTCCATTTTAATTGACCTTCAACCTTAAACACAGAGATAACAAAGTAGTTTCAAAAAAACACAAAGAACTCCCTCAAATCTTAATATAAAATGCTCAAACTAGATCCAATTAAGAGTTAAGACATGCCTCAATGAAATAAAATGAAGTTCAAAGCATATCCTTAACTGTACGGGGCGTACAAAATAAGAGAAGTTCAGAAAAACAATAATTTTAGCAGAAATTGTGATGTTTATTAATGTGAAATCTTTAGTACAAAACTCCAACCACCTATTCGAGCCTTGGAGAGGTTTTTAATACATTTTCCATTCAAATTTTAACTTCCTCAATGCCTATAATTATCTTTTGGATTAC
Source organism: Sequoia sempervirens (assembly GCA_007258455.2). Lineage (NCBI taxonomy): Eukaryota > Viridiplantae > Streptophyta > Pinopsida > Cupressales > Cupressaceae > Sequoia > Sequoia sempervirens. The sequence continues at coordinate 99,812 of VDFB02335448.1, forward strand.
TAAACCCTTCATATTCCCATAAATTGCATTAGTTTTGACAATTTTTTGCACTTGACAACATTTCATTTTTGCAACTTTTAAACAACTTGTCATGTACATTACTAAACCACCCCAAATAGATAAAAAATGGTCTTGATTGACCTTATTTAAGATAAATATACTCAAAAACATCCATCCTAACCTACTGACCACCTATCAAGCCTTTAAGAGATCAATTTTTTCCAATAAGGTGTAAGTGCTCCTACACCACTCTAGCCCATTTAGGAACACACTTGATCCCAACCCACTAAAGCCATTCTATTACGCTCTTCAGTTCCTAACCACAAGAATCTCCTTTGAATATATTCTATATGTTTAGCTATAAAGGTTGAGATATTAAAAAGGGAGAGGTAGTACATCGATATGTTTTGTAACAAAGCTTTGAGGAGCTACAATTTCCCAGCTTGACTGATGAGTTTTCCTTTCCAACCGGCCAACTTCTTTTGGACTCTCTCTATAATGTAATTCCAATAGTTGCTACTAGTTTTCTTAGAAACTAAAGGAAGCCCCAAGTAGGCAACTGGAAGAACAATATCTTGGCATCCCAAGGTACGCATGACTCTACCTTTCACAATTTGATCTGAATTGAAGAAGTGTATTTTATTTTTTTTGTAATTAATTTATTGACTTGAAGCCTCATCATATTCATTAAGAATGGACTTCCAATAACTAGCTTCAATAACCGATGCCTCCCTAAAAAGGATAGTGTCATCAACAAACTGTTGATGAGAAGCAAGAGGAAGACAAGAAACAACCTTAAACCCTTTCAACAACTTTTGAATGTTTCTTCCCAAAAATTCTGCCACTATTATGAAAAGATACAAAGAGAGGGGATCACCTTGCCTTAAACCATGACCACAAGAGAAGAACCCCTTGGGAACACCGTTCACCAAAACATAACACTTGGGGGTAGTAATAAAAGAAGAAATAAGCTTAAGGAAGCTTCCCTTAAAGCCATACTATTTGAGAACAACAATAAGAAAGGGCCAAGACACTCTATCATAAAATTTTGAGACGTCCAACTTCAGAGCCATCCCAGGTTTCTTGCTAAGCTCCATAAAATTCAACACCTCATGGGTTGAGATTGCAACATTCGGAATATGTCTACCTTTAACAAACCCTTTTTTATTTTCAGCAATCATTTTATCTAGAACAACTTTCAATTTGTTAACAATAATCTTAGAAAAAATCTTATTAGTATTGCAAAGACTTATTAGCCTAAAATCCTTCATGGAGGAAAAATCTTCCTTCTTCGAGATAAGGGAAATAAAAGTACATAATTCATTTGGTTTAGAATTCTACTTGATTGAAAAAAATCTCAAGCAACATTTAACAGGTCCTAAAAAACAATATCCAAAAAATCTTGGAAGAAGGCAAGAGGAAACCCATATGGCCCTGGGGCTTTATAAGTACCCAAAAAAAAATAGTAGACTTAACTTCCTGTATAGAAACAACTTTAGTCATCTCTTTAAGATCTTCATCCATGATCACATGGGGAATCACTTGGAGGAGGTCCTCAAACTCCACAGAGGTAGGATCTAAAGTCTTCTGAAATTTTGAAAAAAAGGAGACAACCTCTTTAACGATTTCATCTTTAGTATTGAGAATAGTACTATCTTCTTTTTCTAGATGTCTTATTATGTTCCTGCTCCTATGCTTCATGGTTGATTGATGGAAGAATTTCATATTTTTTCCCCTTCAGTAAGCTATTGAATTCGAGACTTATATTTTCAGAAGATCTCCTCTTGCTAGGTAACTTTAAACCATTGGGCTCTAAGGTCATGTTCCTTGTTACAAATTTCTTCATCAACCACACATCCCTCTATCAATTTCTATACCTCTTTTATGTCATCACCAATAGTCTTCTCAGTGTTGAAGATGTTCCCAAAGGAGAATTTATTCCAACATTTTAATCTCTCTTTAACTCTTTTTAATTTATTAGCCAAACAATACATAGGGGTGCCAACACAAGGTTCCTTCCACCACCTTTCAACAAGGGCTTTGAAGTCAAGATGATGAGTCCACATGATTTCATATATAAAAGGAAATGATCCCTTAACAATATTATCTTCTTGGCTTAAAAGAAGTGCATTGTGATCCAAACTTGTTCTAGGGAGAGCAGATAAAGTGACAATAGGAAGAATGTTCTAATTAGAGGAAATGAGAAAATGGTTCAACTTAACTTGGATCAGGTGGTTACCATGTCTCCTATTCAACCAAGTAAACAAGGAATCTTGCAAAGAAATATTTGTGAGACCAGCAGAGTTGAAGAAGCCTGCAAGATCCAACATGCTATTAGAAAAATCATCCAAGCCTCCAAACTTTTCTAACAAAACCAACAAAGAATTAAAGTCCCCTCCAAGCATCCAGAAATCCCAAATGTTGTTACTTATATGATTTTTGAGGGACTCCCATAGGACAACTTTATTAATACGAGAGTTGGGGGTGTAAATATTTATCAAATTTCATTTTTCAAAGGTTATAAGATCTTCCAAAGAGACCATCAGACTATTCTTGTAGAAAAAGCCTATAGAAACCTTAAATATGGAGGGGTTCCATAAATTAGCTATACCCCTGAAGAACCTTTAGCATCACTAACAACATATTTGGCACAAGGCCAAATATTCTTAACTATCTTGTCAAAAGTATCCTTCATTTAGTTTCTTAGATCAACAAAATATCAGATTTAAAATCAGCCAAACAATATTTAAGAAAATATTGTTTATAGGGACTATTAAGTCCCTTGATATTACAGGAGATCATCTTCATATTACATACCAAGTAGAGAATATCAACACCTTGTTGTTGTTGAGAGGAGTCTTCTCCCCTTACTTATTTTTAGACTTAGGCCTCAAGAGCAAGTCCAAAGTCTTTTGCCTCCTTGAAGCAACATCTCTAATAATGTATTTGTTCTAGATTCCTTATGAGATGACCTACCAACTTTGTTCCCTCCCCCCAAATCTGGTTTCTTTTTCCTTTTACATTTACTATTAGCCTGAATCTAGACCTCTTTAGCAACACCCTCATTGGGAGAAGAGGTAAAGACCATCAAAGCCATTGAATCCTTTATATTTTTACCTTCCTTTTGACTTAAAGACAAAAGTTATTTCCTTCTATAGATTGTTTCCCAGGAGTGGAAACAAGGGAAAAGGAATCTTTCCCCTTGCCTGTTTCAGAATCAATCTCACCCTCTTCAAGGATCTATGATTTATCCTCAGTGTGGTGCTTAGATTTTCTTTCCAATTTTATCTTTCATTTAGATTCTTTAAGGTGTTTTGTCAAGAGATTATTAAAAGGCTTATCACTTTCCTCTTTTGTGTTTTGAATCACAAACAAAGACACCTCAGAAGATTTTTTGTTTTAATTAATCAGAAGACAACCAATTCCCCATCCCCACGTGGGGCCGAAAGCGAAGATCCCTGGGAATCCTTTTGGATCTTTTCATTTTGATCATCTAACATCCATTGCACCATCCCCTCCAATTGCATCCATGTCTAGGTCCCCTCTAGTTACATCCTTAGTTGGCTCCTTCTTCGTGGCAAATTGCTTTGTTAACAAAACCTCAAGATCATTTGTCTAGGGATTTTGAGAGACATTCAAAGAAACAAATTTTCCTTTAGACTAAGAAGATGAGATTTTATTTGAACCCACCCCCTCATTCTTATTATCTACAACCCTTCTTGTGCAGGTTTCTAGGAAATGGCCAATTTTTTTACAAGATTGATAGTAAGCTTTCACATTTTCATACTTAAGATGTTGAATCCATTTCCCATATTTTAAATTCAAAGCCACTAAAGTAGGAAGAAAAAAATTCAGAGCCACATTAACAAAAATTAAAGCAAACACCAATCTAGACTTTTGTTGGGTAACCTTATCCACAACCAACAAATGGCCAAAGGAGTCAGCAATTCCCTTAAAGATACCATAGTTCCAAAATTCTAATGGGAGCCCAGGGAGGCGATGCTAGGTAGGGGCAATCATACCTAGATCCATAGAAGGGTCAAACCACGGCTTCCATTTACAGAGCGACAGAGAATTATTAAACCCATTATTGAAAGCCCAAGGAACCCATATTAACACCTTAATCAAATCTTCATGCATCAAAAAGCTAAAGAGGAAAAGACCTTTAGCCATGACACTAATTGTGATGCTTCCTTTTAAGTTCCATACAAAGTCAACCCACTTTCTTACCTAGTCAATGTTAAGATGAAATGCTAGGAATTTTCCAACCAACGAAAGCTTTAGATCCTCAATCACTTCATGCATGAGCTCCTTAGGAACCTCCACTTCTAGACTCTCCACAAAGTAGGAGACACTCCTTGCATTCAACTTAGCCATAGGAAAAGAGCCACCCCAACCAATTTTTCAACATAAGAGACATGATATTTCTCTAAGAAAAAGGAATCCAAACCATAAGGAGACACTAGAGTCTTTCTAGGGGTACGAGCAACTACCCCCACAAAAGATAATGCAACAAACCTAAAAATATTACCAGCTTTAGAGAAAACATTTTTGGATGGGGGACCCTGTTGGGCCCCCCCACCTAATCGATGCATCAAGAAAACCCTCAAAAGTATGTAGAGTTTTTGAATTGCAGAGAGCATGAAAAATGTAATTAGTCATGTTAGATGCACATATATGATCAATAAGTTAAATGGTCACAACTATAAAACTAAAACACATTGCAAATTTCCATCTACTAAATGTGATATGCAAGAATTCATACATACTACTAATGCACAATAGTAAAACTTATTAAAAAAATTGAAAAAAATATGATGCCCTACATAGAAGAATCTATATCAAGATGGTATTTTTTTTTTCTATTTTAGATAAATAAATAATATGAAATTTGACGTCGACTGGAAACAACTAAGTTTTAATACGCAAGCATTTTAATATTTATTTAAAAATATATATTTATCAAAATTGGAAAAAAAAAAATCCATGCCCTAAGGTTTCAAGTTATAAATACACAAAAAATTGAAGGAAAATAAATAAAATTTACTATATAAAGATTGACGTCTCATGTAACTTCATTTTTCAACATTTTATCAACAACTAAATTATAGTGTTAATTTATAAATTTTTATATTGAAATTATTTTTTTATTTTTTTAAAATACAAATATAAAATATACTAAAAAATAAATATTTTATTAGTTTACACCATTTCAAAATTCAAAACATATATATCACTTTTTAGTGATTCAAGTTTAAAATTTGGATTAGTGTTGGCTGTTTCCTTTATAAAAGTGTGGCACAACTTTGTGCTTTTACCCACCTCCATTAGTGCATAAACATATATAGGATTTTTACCTTCACTTGAACATTGATACTCACTTTGCCAAAAGACCTCATGCACCTAAATACTATAGCACCAAAATTCTAAGGTTGAATTTAGAAACAAAAGAGAGAACTGCATCATGATTATGAATATAACAAGTTTTCTATTTATTCTTTATTCCTCCAAATTGGCTCAACAAATTTCCCAACCGATGGAGCATAGTGGTGTAAGAAACTCCTTCATAGGATCAACAAAACTTAGCCCCCTTGTGTAGTATATAACTTCATGATTATTTAATTATTACACATAAGCAATCATTCACTGAATTCATTGAGAAACCAACCACTATTGCCTTGTATTTAACAAAGACAAATGATATTCCTTTAGATTGGATAAGGCCTGATCTTTGAAAATTTATTTATCACCTTCTCTACTCTTCTTCCACGATGTCAATAGCACAAGGAGAAATAATATGTATTTCATCTCATTCTAAAACCAAAATAAAAAAATCAAAGTGAAGTGAAAATCCTCTATTGCCTTCAAAAGCTAAATAATAATTTAATGTGCAGCTCGTGCAATGCATCAATGAAAAGAATATTTGGAAATATATTTCCATTGACATCTAACACTCATCTCAATTTCATAACATTGTGAAGAGAGAACAAGTCTGTTGCAAGGTGTGTGCCCTTGGTCTCCTTGTGTTGTGCAACACAACGCTTGGGTTCATGACATGTCTTAACCGCCTCCCGTGGATTCACTAACTTTGGCAGTTGTATCGGGCATTAACAGGTCAATCTTTTGGTGCAACGACAATCATCTTTGCAACAATTAGTATTAGAGCCTGGGTCGCGGTTTCAAACCCCTTGCTTGTGCTAGGGGGATTGTTGCAAGGTTTGCACCCTTGGTCTCCTTGTGCTATGCAACACATCACTTGGATTTGTTACATGGCTTAACCGCCTCGCATGGATTCATTAACTCTAGCGGTTGTATCAGGGGAATTAATAGGTCAATCTTTTGGTGCAACAACAACCATCTTTGCAACAAAGTTAAAGGAGGCACTAGACATTCTGCACAACCCTCTCCCAAAATTATGTCTTATAGGCCTATATATTGGAAAAATCAAGAGCATTACATTTGCACAGTAATAAACATAAAATGATAATAATGCTATTAACTTGATTTGAAAATGTATTACAATATGGATTTTATAGATCCTTTCAAATATTACTTCCCAAAATACCAACATACAAAATGCAACTAATTATTTACTAACAATAATAAATTACTAAAAAACTATAAGTCACTAAGGTGATTTAATTATCGTAAACCTTAATATTCCAACATCCCCATTAAGGTTTATATTTCACACAACAAAATATGCTAATTGAAATACATATTCTTTAAAGTTTTATCTTTGAAAAATTAAATCCTAAACCAAGTGTAACTACATTAAGCTACCTCATAACCCTTAGAAGGTGTAGGTCCCAAGGTAAATTCCTTAGTTCCTACATTACCACTTCCCCTAAACTCTTGAATCATAGATCCATTGAATTACTGGACAACAATCTATTTCTCCATCAAGTTGTCTCATGACCCTTAGAAGAGTATAATTCCCCAAATCTTCAAACCCTTGAATTATATGGGCAATAATTCATATTGAGTTCACTAGATCCCTACTTGTCTTCAAAAACCAAATGACACAATATATGCATTCTTCAATTGTGTCAACATCAAAAGGAAAAGAAAAAATAACATATACTTCTTATACAAAGCACCGTCTCTAAGCAAGAAGCTAACTTAAGATGATGAAAAAGCTCCAACCTCCAGTGCCTCCAACCTCCAATATTGAAGGCTCAAAATAAATATCTATCCCTAGTATCTTCAAAATAATAATCTTCAACAAAAGCACCATCTAGATGATCCTCATCCTCAATATAATCCTCAACATAGGTTGAGTCAACATCATTTGATTTTTCTTTGACTTTTCCCTTAAGAATGTATGATTGGCCTAAGTTCTACAAGTCCAACTTGTGTGACCCTTTTTCTTACAATAATACCATTCATTTTTATTATTATTGTCTCATTAAATATAATACATTTTCTTTCATGCTAAGAATCAACTTTTGAATCTTCTGCATTTGTTCTTTCTTCTGTTAAAAGGGTTGAAATCATATCTTCTAATGTTTGAGAAGCTATTTGACTAAGTGTAAAAATATCATTATTATATTTTGAATGAAAACTATTCAAAAAAATAGCCTTAGCATCTTCATCATCTATTGGAGCCTTGAATTTTGATAGTTGTCTAATAAGAGACCTCAAATTTCTTATGTGATTTGACATAGTGATTCTATCTTCCATTTGGAATCTAAATAGTTGAAGTTTAGGGAAAAATTTTGCATTGACTACTTTTGCTCCAAACATTTTATTTAAATTATCCCAAATTTCGGATGATGATTGGTCTAAATCGACATGATGTAATTCAATGTCAGAAAGGGTAATACCAATAATAGCTTTAGCTTTATCATCTCTAAATTATGTCATTCCAATAACTTATTTGTATCCGTATGTGGTGTTTCATTTCCATTCACTATGCCCCATAATTTTTTATTCATTAGTTGCATTTGAATTTTTATTTTCCAAGTATGAAAATTGAAGCCAAAATACTTGTTTAATGGAATCTCCATTTATTTTTTAATTTTTTTGCATACTAATACCAACCTTATTACTCCAAACGAATATTAATCTTTATATAAATTAAATATATGAAATCTTTTTTTTTCAATTTTACAACTCCATAATCATATATAGGCATAGGTTTACTCTTCAAATGAATATATATAATTTTCTGTGCATAAACAAATAATAAAAAGGTTTCACATATAACAACTGCCATCTATGTAATCTTGCTTGTAGAGAGCCTATAGCAAGTCATTTAGTGTACACAATTTATTTACAGAAAAATTTATGCACACAAACTTCATAAACTGTCATTCTCTTCTTCTTTTTTTGCCTTAAAAAGAAATTTCATTGTAGATGCTCTTTCATGACTATTGTATCCTTCACTAATGTAAAAATCAAGAGCATTGCACTTGCACAGTAAGAATAATATTATTGACTTGATTTAAGAATGCGTTACAATATAACTTTTATAAAGTTTTTCAAATATAACTTCCTAAACTACTATAAGTTTTATAAAATCTTTCGAAAATAACTTTCCAAACTACCGACATCCAGAATGCAACTAATTATTTAACAGTGATAAACTACTAGAAAGTTACTTGAAATTCCACATAAATTAGTCACACTTATTTTTTCTCCAAATGCAACCAACAGATCTTCAACCTAACAGTTCATAACAGTTCCTATTTAACCCCACACAATCAGCCTCAGTAAATATGGATCTTTGAATAGGATAAAGGCATGCATACACATACCCATCATATCGCTTTTTTTTGGCCCATCATGATCCTACACATACCCTATTTCTCTACCATTTTTTCTACCCGCTTAGATCAAAACACCTTGGATATAACCTGCTAGATTTAAACCACACATGTTATGGAGTCTCATCTTGATGTGGTGTCGGGGGTACTTTCAACTCACAATCATAATTTAAGACCCTTGAAACAACTATGCAACCCTTAAGACTCTAACTCATTGATTTCTTAGACAATCACTCAGTTTGCCTTGTAGGTTTGCCAACTCAATTTTTGGACTTATCTTGCAGAATTATTCACACACCACCAAACCAATTATATTTTCTAACACCCATTAAGACCTACAAAAACATGTCTCAAAACCCCATAGGGTTACCTTGGAATATACTCTTCAATCAGATGTTCCTACGATGTCCTAGACCATCAATTAGGTCACTTTTACAAAGGATCCCTCTTCTAAAATATTTTCCAACCTCAAAACTTAGTTGGGAAGAATTTAAAAAACTACAAGTTCCATCCACAATCAATCACTTTTATCAGAGGAAACTCACATATAGCCTCCTCAACACCAAACCCTTAATTTAGCCCTTTTCTAGGAGGGTTTATTGAAAAACTATGTTCCCAAGCCAAAATCGCTTGAAAAAGGCCTCAAGCCTCTTCACATATGTCTTCACAAACTCAATTCATCACCAAACATTTCTTCCCCCAAGGTTTACACCTTTTACCAACTTGAAGCCACCTAATTTCACCCAAAATACCCACTTTTCATACCTAGGGCATCATACAAACCCGCATAAGCTCTTACTCTGGCTCCTGAAATTCACACCATATCAAGGCCTATTCAAAATGCTTTCATTCTACCAAGTTTGAAGAGATTTCACTAGGTAAAATGAGACTTATGCAATTTGTTTGCTCTCGGGTTCCTTAGGGTTTCTGGAAAATTTTTCAAAGAAATGTACAATGTCTTTCTCATTTCTCAAGGAAATTCAATAAGACCAATTGCAAAGTGATAGAGACCTATATTTTTATCAATACCAATGACTTCCCCTCAAGAATCTAACTATACGGGTCCATACAAAAGTTTGCAAAGTTAGTTTACATAGAAAATATGCAAAGAAATGGAGTTTTTATTCATTTTCAATCACAAAGATATTCAATACATCCTCTCCTCCTTTTCCTTGAAGTTTGAGAGGCTTATTTATGCATTACAATTACAAATAACTCAAAACCAAATGACTCTAACTAACTTCTTACCTACTTGACCCTTCACATTCCAATTTTGCACTTTTTGCAATTTTACATTTTGACAACTTTTAACAAGATTTAGCAAAATATGACAACTTAAACTCCAACCAACCTAAGAGAATTATTACATCAAAACTTGGTCTACTATGACTTTATTGACCTCAAATAAGACTCAAACATCAACAAACCCAACATTAGACCTAGCTTGAAAAGAATTTGCAAAATAAACTTGTTACCCCTACACCATACACCCAGCCAAAATAAAATCCCAAGCCCTCTTGGATTAAGGGTATTAACAAGTATCTATCCTATGTACACTCCTATTTGATGTCCTCTATGCATTTCCTTTTTTCCTCTTTGAAACAACTCCAATTGGTCTTCATTTTCACCTTTGGTTTCAACTTGTCAAAGAAAACTAACCTCCTACATGTCTTGTTACCTGGAATCAGATCCTCCATGCTTTGGTGTATCCCAATCTCTATCTCAACATCCTGTCCTCCTTCTTTCATCTTGTACTTTGGTTTATTTCCCATCAAAATTGCTATCACAACAAAAAAGTGATAGATGATCTCCTTAGCTTTTTTCCTTTGTAATGTAACAGTGATTTCTTCATCTTTGTTTATCTCTTCTCCCATATGATATTCTACCCCTATGCCTGCTACCTCATCATGCAAACTTTTAAACTAGTCTTGAGTCTCAAGGATCAATTCATCCTTGACCTTCTCTTTATCCAATCTTGTCACCAAGTCAATATCATTTCCCTCTGAAATTAAATCAATCTTCAAATTTGTTGTCACAACTTCTTCAAGTCTTGAAGTGGCTGCCATCTCCATGTGCTCTTCATCTACCTTCACGAATTATTCTTCTTCTTCTATTATCTTCACTTGTACATTCTCCTTTGAACTATATTTTTAATGGGCCATACAAATTTTCTCTTAACTGATAAATGCCAGCTTGACTCTTGGCTTGTGAATTGCTTCAACTGATTCAACTCAACCTTCCATCTCTCTACCAACATTTCTGTCATCTCTATTACTTGTTCCAAATCCTTCCTCAGTTCCTTAATCTCTTTGTCAACCTCTATTTTCCTCATCTATACCTCTTTCCTCTTTCTATCTTTTTCTTCTTGCTTCTTCCTTTGTGAACCCTTAGCCTACTAGTACCTTCTCACCAAATCCATCTTCTCTTCAAGCAAGCCCCTTTAACCTTGCTTCCTCTTGCCTTTCCCTCACCTAGGTCTCTTCTCTTTTCCTCTACATAGTCTTTTGGAAACCAAGTTTTCTCTTCAGTCCGCACAAACACAAACACACAAATACCAAACTCTCTTTCCTAGACCTTTTGAGATACGATACCAGTTGATGCAGTTTCAGGGGTACTTTCAACTCACAATCATAATTTGAGACCTTGTAAGTTTGCCGACTCAATTTTTGGACTTATCTTGAAAAATTATTCACACACCACCAAACCAATTATATTTTTTGACACCCATTAAGACCTACAAAAACATGTCTCAAAACCCCATAGGGTTACTTTGGAACATACTCTTCAATCAGATGTTCCTACATTGTCCTAAACCATTAATTAGGTCACTTTTACAAAGGAACCTTCTTCTAAACTCTTCCCCAACCTCAATAGTTATTTGGGAAGCATTAACTAGACTACAACCATCCACAATCAATCACTTTAATTAGGGGAAACTCTCATCTATCCTCCTCAACACCAAACCCTCAATTTAGCCCTTTTCTAGGAGGGTCTATTGAAAACCTGTGTTCCCAAACCAAAATTTCCTAAACAAGGCCTCAAGGCTCTTCAAATATGTATACAAAAACTCAACTCATCACCAAACATTTTTTTCCCCAAGGTTTACACCTTTTACCAACCTAAAACCACCTAATTTCACCCAAAATACCCACTTTTCACAACTAGGGCATCATACAAACCCACATGATAAGCCCTTACTCTAGCTCCTAAGACTCACACCATATTAAGGCCTATACCAAATAATTTCATTCTACCAGTTTTGAAGATATTTCATTTGGTAAAATGAGACTTATGCAATTTTGTTTGCTCTCGAGTTCCTTACTCAAGGTTTCTGGAAAGTTTTTCAAACAAATACAATATATTTCTTATTTCTAAATGAAACTCAAAAGTACCAATTTCAAAGTGATATAGACCCATAGTTTCATCAATCCCAATGAATTCCCCTCAAGAATCTAATTGTATGGGGCCATACAAAATTTTGCACAGTCAATTTACACAGAAAATATGCAAAGAAATGGAGTTTTTATTCATTTTCAATCACAAAGATCTTCGATACATCCTCTCCTCCTTTTCCTTGAAGTATGCGAGGCTTATTTATACATTACAATCACAACTAACTCAAAACCAAATGACTCTAACTAACTTCTTACCTTCTTGACCCTTCACATTCCAATTTTGCACTTTTTGCAATTTTACATTTTGACAACTTTTAACAAGATTTGGCAAAATATGACAACTTAAACTCCAATCAACCTAAGAGACTTATTACATCAAAAAGTGGTCTAATATGACCTTATTGACCTCAAATAAGACTCAATTATCAACAAACCCAACATTAGACCTAGCTTGACAAGAATTTGCAAAATAAACTTGGTAAAAGACCACTTTTGATCTTCCTTTTGAGGGATCAAATTAATTCGTTTAAAATTTATGTTTTGTAAGTATATAGCTTTTATTATAAGCTTCGCAAAAATTTTAATTTTAAATATATTGAATTTATTATTATATTTATTCTATATTTCTTGTGAATGTAGGTTTTTCAATGAATATCAAGGTCTTTGTTACACACACAAAAAAAATAGGAAAATAGAGAAAAAAATTCTAAAAAATACATGTTCACTAGGTATTGATTTCCTTATTCCAACAAAAAAAGAGTAAGTTAATTCAAATGCATACAAAAAAGGTTATTTGTTACAAAATACACCTTTGTCCAAATTATAATTTCTCTCACTTAGAAAATTAATTAAAAAAAATGCAACAAAAAAATATGAAAAACTATCCATGCACTAGATATTGGTGTGAAAAGTTTCTATTTTAAAAATTAGAATTTTATCCTTTCTATGAAAAAAGTTATGCGTTACAAAGTAAACATCACTTTTAAAAAATGTTGTTTAGTAGAAAAAAATAAGTTATCAGAAGTTACATAAAAGGATTCACAATCTATTTTTAATTTTTTTTAAATATAAATAGAATATACACACAAAAACTCACAAATCACTAATTTTCTTAATCTTCAAATTATTAATGGTTTAGTTGCTATCAGTACAAGAAACTGAAGATCTAGTGAAAAATGTTTATTTTAATGTCAAGTTTGGCCAAAAAGACTTCTAACTTCAGGAATCTTTTCGAGACGTTCTTGCAACATGCAAAAATATGCACAGTGCATGATCGTTCATGAAAAAATTTCATCTTAATAGCTAGGAATGAATGGGTTAAACAAAAAATTAAGAGATTATTGTATTGTTAAATCAATTTATCTAAAGGGGAGGTTTATGGAATGTGAAATTGTATAGGGTGCTCTTTTCAACATTACATTTTCCCCCACTTTAGCGAGCATATGTATTCTAGCAAATGTTAGCTAAAGTAGAGAGAATGAGATTAGAGATAAAATGCCCAAGATGAAGAGGAAGTAGTTCTTCAATATGACATATGCATTCTAGAAGATGTTAGCTAAAGTAGAGAGAATGAGATTGGAGAGAAAATTCCCAAGATGAAGAGGAAGTAGTTCTTCAATATGACATATGCAATTTTGAGGCTAGGCGAGGATACAAAGAGGACATAGATCTTTTATCCTGCAAGGATAACTACAATCTCACCACAAACATGTTAGCTATCTAGACAAACACGTTAGATGAAAAAGAAAAAAATAGACATGAAAAAATTTGATTAGATATAAAGAAATCATTGATAAGTATGTCTAGCAAGTTCTATTATGCTAGAGAACATGTACAGCAAGTGAATAGGCCAATGACTGCTACAAATTGTGTTGCAGGACAGTGACAAAAATACAATTCTAGTAAGGCTATCCCCAAGCTAGATGACGAGATCATAATACGTCATGATTTTTTTGAAATATTTTTGAAAAAATAAATTGAGAACAATTAGATATGATAGCCCCCATTAGAATGATGTGTGTTGCATAGAGGATCATAATTCATTCCAAGGAGAAGAAAGACAAAGAGATTTTTCATCATGACATACATAGCAAGATGTATCCATGGAGTGTTATCACGTAAGGGATAAAACATAGAATCCATAATGTCAAGAAAAAGAAGAGGTAAAGAGATTGAAAGAATAGGGGGATCCAATTATTTGGGATCAAAATTGATCATAAATGTATGTATATAATATAGTATAAACTATATAAAATTTCATCACCCCAAAAATAGATTGGAACAAGAAGAAGAGCACATAAAGAGAAATTAAAAATAAAGTCAACATGGAAAAGGCCTAAATGTCACAACACTTTGCATCATCCCCAACATGGAAAGAAAATTTTACAATGAATAGAAGAAATATGAAAGAAATAGAAGATATTTTTATGATAGATTTTCTCTCATGTATCCAAGTACCCACAAGTGTATCAAGGGTCCTCCAAGGAAGAGCACAAACATAAATAAACAATCATGGGGAACATGAACAAACATGAAAATTTAATCTAAAGATAAGAAGAGGTACTACTCTAGTATAGCACCTCCAACAATTCATATTTCTCCCAATGTAGATCATTATAAGGGTAGGGAGGAGGATCCTATAGGGGGGACAACAAGAGAAGTTCCTTCTGACTCACATATAGTAAGATCCAAGGTGGAGGTTTCCTCAACATCCCCATCGACAAGCTCATGCAAGGTTAACGTCATTGATCTAGCAAAGATAGATGACAAGTTATAATTTCCTCCATTGAGTCAAACATACACTTCTCTAGAGTGAAATTTTGTGATTGGGAAGGAGGAAAATGAACTGAGTCATTTCTAACCTCTGGAAAAGGGGAAGTGATAAATTATATGGAATTAGGAGACTATTCCATCATAAGAATGGAATAGACCAAACTCTAGAATGAGATGATGAAGAAGAAGATTTCTTACAACTATCCTTCAAAGTGAGAACATGCTTTGACTTTCTCTTAAGAGGAGGATGAAGGATCCTTTCATCAAAAGTGGAAGAAATAGAAGAAACAAGAGGAACCATAGTAGAGAGGACCTTTATGTGATTCATATCGACAAGTTCAAGAAAAGGAGGAGGATTAGGTAGAGATGTGATCAATGGAGGCTCCAAATAAGTAGGGATGAACACTTGTACCCACTTACGGTGAGGTGCATTAGGATCCATCAAGGAAGCCAAAAGTAGAATGAAAGAGATTGGAGTAGAAATGGGGATAGGAATGGAACTACTAGGAATAGAAACAAAAATAGAGATAGAAGCAGAAGGCTCATCCTCGATCTTCTACAAGGTATTGTGTTCTTAGGTCAATGCCTAGCGATGATACCTACGCTCACATGCAAATCAGTTTCAACAGGTAGGACTACCAAGAATAGATTCCTAAGAAGACATTGGGGTATCCTATTCCACTAGATGAGTAGTCTTCACGTAGTTGTTATTGATGAAAGAGTAGGCTCCTGATGAGGGATAGAAGGAGCTAGAAAAATAGGGATTGGATCTCGACCACAGGATCCTTTCATTTTTTGCACTTTGGGAGAAGGTGGAGGAATGAGAGGAGGTCTTGGGGATAATATGTGGAAGCAATAGAAGAAGATCCAACTCTAGATGCATGTTTTCCCTTACCATACAGGGTGGGGTAGGGAATTGTGGGAAAGACTTGGAGTTGGAAGACTTGAGGCTTATATTTCATCAACATGGGTGCTTTTCATTTTCCTATGCTAGGAATAGTAGAAGGAACTAAGGATATCATTGAAGGTTGTGAAATCATAGCTAGAGAAGGTCTATGTGTGAGAGTGTGCTTATTTATAACTTTTGAGGAGGAAGGTGGAGAGGACATGAAAAATTGTTGTGCATGCATAGATGCATTCATGGAGATTGCATGAGATGAAGGGGGGAAACAGAATTAGGGACTGCAACTCCCATATTGTATGTAAATTAGACCCTATAGAATAAGTCTCCACAATACGGTAGAGGTCCAACAAGAGTAGGCCTGAAATTGTCTAAGGAGAATCCCCCAATGTGACACAAGGGATTTGTATCATGTGTCATGGATGGTATGCATTGTACCAATTTTAAAAATTGATGGACTAATGATGCAACCACATTCATTGAGACTAGCCATGGAATGCCTAGCCTAACTCTAAACAGATCAGATTCAAGAATCATGAAAAAGGGGCATCCAAGGATTTGGGTCCAACCAAGAAAAACAAGGAAATAGAATCAACAGGAGGTACATAAAAGTCATCATGAGTATGAATCATGGTGTTTGATTCCTCATATTTCTCCTTGTGAAATTTTTTGATGAAGGGTCTCCTGTGTAATAACATTGATGTGAATGGAAGGGTCAGCGATAACACCAATTATAATGTTACCATTGACTTAAGTTGGGATATAGAGAGGAGAGAAATCCATGTTGAGGAGGAGGTCATGTGGGGTAAAAAAAATTGATGTGTATCTTATACAAGTGATTAATAAGAGGAATATGAGTGAATGAGACTATGTTAACATACTCATAGTGGTCAGGTTTAGAAGAAGTAGAAGTGAATGTGATTAGATAAGGAAAAATGAGAAGGAAAGGGATCTATGTAGATTTGTAGTTGACTACTAGCCTTGGCTACAAATTTATTTGTTTTTCTTTTTAGATCATCAATTCATATGGCATAGTTATCTATGTGTTCTTGGACTACGTGTTGAAGATGCACATAACATTTAGTGTCATGGCTAAGGACTTGATGATAAATTGGCAAAAAAATTATGCATCATACCAGCTGGGATATGGTTTATCATTAGGTAGTGGTCTAGTTTTTGGGAGAGTGATCAAACCATCATTTAATATTTTATGAAGAACACTGACATAAGACTCGGATAATTTTGTGAAAACTTTATTACAACCTATGGTGTTATTTTCAGTAGGAGCGAAAACCCATTTGCTACTACCTTGTTCTTTTAGATTCCTTGAAAATAGACATAGTTGTTTGACTATCAAGATGGGAGAGCAAGGAGGAACCCCCATTCTATTTCACCATTTTTTGTTACTCTCTAAGTGTTGTACATAGATGGATTAAAGAGAGATACTTCATTAAAGGGACTTTTTTCTCAATGTTAGTTGTAGATTCCCTCATGAACACATGTTGGACATTGGAATCAAGGAGGGCATAAGATATTTGGGAAAATAGAGATTTATAGTGAAAAATAAAGTTGGTCACCTTCTCGTGAGCCCCCTGTTTATAGTGGACAAGATCAGTAAAGGTGACTTTTGGCCTAATGTTAGCTTGGAACTACTACAAGAATTAATTAACCAATTTCTCAAAGGTTATGATATAATTATCAAGAAGGGAAAAGAACCATTCTAACATGGTGTCCTTAATAGACCACAACAATAGTTTGGCCAACAACACATCCTAATAGAGAAAGTCACTACACATGGAAGAGAACGATGAGACATGAGTTTGTGGGTCACCTCTACCATTATACTTATCAAGCTTTGGTATTTCCACCCGTTGAGGGATGAGGAAATTTAATATTCTTAGGGATAAGGGATAGCAACGGTAATAGATTGCAAGGTGGAATGAGAACCAACACTAGTTAGGTTGGCTGATAGAGACTAAATTTGACCCATATTTTTTAATTGGGTGTTTAAAATGGGATTGGATGGAAAAGGTAGGCGATGTTGACTAGTCATGGAAGCAAAGGTTTAGGATGTGGATTCAAGAATCTCATACCCCAAAAGGACATGATTCACATTCAATTTAAGAATATCAAGCGGTACAATTTTTGTGTTATGAAAAGAAGTGAAAGAAGGTATAAAAGGATTAGTATCAAGCATATCCATGGACAACTCTGGGATTGGGAGATTGAAATATGTAACAAAGATCTCTAACTGGGTATCTTGAGGGTGGATCAATTTTTTTGTGTATGAGGGTACATTATTTTCTACTATATTAGCTATCCCACAGAGTAACTTGGTGGAACCCTTAAAATTTTTGTGTTCCACTAGTTTTAAATCCATATATGGCCATTTTTTTTGGTTCTACGATGTTTTCCTCTAGATTAGGGTTTTGTTTGCATTTGTTTTAGGCATCCTTGTGTGCCCTAAACCCTTGAAAAAATATAAGTATTGCTAAACCTTGTGAAATGTTCTAATCCTTCAGTGACTTGTTTCAGCCTGCTCCCAGTATCTTAAGTTGTCACCTGAGTCTTTTAAGTCATTCATTCACTGGCCCCATCACCTAGACTTACTGGTAGGGACCCACTTGAAATATTTTAACTATATCTATAGTTGTGTGGGTTAGTATATTATTGAAATATGTTATGACCTATCTCTGTGAAATTTCCTAAGTCATTTATCCTATCAACCCAGTTGTGGCCCCATTAAGCCATTATTTGGCACATGTGGTATTTAAATACCTAATTTGTGGTTGGTATGGCCCACCACTTCTATTCCATTGGTTTCCCACTAGCCCTCTACATTAAAATATTCCAAGAAAAAAACCTAGTAGGCTAGTGGGTGTGGTGACAAGTGTCCTCTACATGGTGGGTCCTACAAGGTTCATAAGGCAGCAATGCAAAAAGATATTAAGATCTATGGTTTAGATGTGCCCTTATGAGTTGATCATGACCGTTCCCTAGGGGACAGTGGGTGGCTGGAACGTGGCATGATCCATGACATTCAATGGACTCTAGGAAACATGAAATATTTGGTTAAATATTTTTGACGACTATGGACACATTAAGTGGTGAGCTACTAAAAGGATTAAAGCACACGTGGGTAAATAGTCGATGAGATATTTTAATCGTAATCGTCCATCATGAAAGAATGATAACCACTTGGTTGTAGGCTTAAAAGTTAAATGGTGCATATATTGAGCTATACTTGGTTAATCTAGACCACTTCCCTCCATCCCGCAATCATTGATCAACATCCTATAGATCTCAAAGGGCTAGTGGGTGATCAACACATGGACTTTCTTAATACTTGTAAAGTGCTATGGAGAGGTGGAGCCAACAAGTGTACACTTGGAAAAAATGTGATCAGTTGGATGTTGATTCAGTGTAGGTCAAATTTTAAAACTTATAACTCCATCTAAGCTGAACATCAATCTAGATCATAGGGATATCAATGGCTAATATTTAAAATTGCAAAAGGATGGCATGGAGCCATTATGGCTCATGTGAGCAATCAGTAATGGTGGAATTGATTTTTTTTCTACCAAATTAAAGGCTTTATTTACAATAAATTTTGGATATAAAGCATAATCTTCATCACAAAGGAATTAGCTAAATCATCCAAGAGCTGTTGCAGTGTGATTTGAGTTCTTGGCATCCATAATCTAGGGTTTTCATACGTCATTAAACTAGTAAGTACAATTTATACCTTTTGAGCTTGAATTTCTCATAACTTTACTACAATTGATGTTTCTATCATTATAATTGCAATTAGGGTTGCTTTTTAAGGTTTGACGTTCATTTGAAGTGCTATAAATTAGTGAGCTTGGTTCACTTTTTCGCGTCAAACTTTATCCCTAATTTTAAAGCCCTAGTTTCAGCCTATTAAACCCTAACTTGTGCAATTTTCTATTGCTATGGCACTCCCAAGAACTGAAACCCCTAGTTTTGAACTTAAAAAGAGACCTCTAGTCCAAGATTTAATAGACCAATTGAAACCCTCAACAAATGGCAAGCACAATCGCTCCACCCTTAATGTGTGTAGTGTAAACCTTTTGGATAGGTTGGGTGTGGATAAATAAAAAAATCAACCTGATTCTTTATCTATTCATGGATTTGATAATGTAGGAAAACAATCACTAGGTGTGATCACTTTACCTATTAAAGTTGGAAAGGCCACATTAGAAACACCGATCCATGTTATTCCTTACGACCTTTCATATAATCTTATTTTAGGCAGACCATGGATTCATGCAATGAATGAGGTGCCTTCTACTGTTCATCATGTAATGAAGTACATCTACAACAACAAAGTATATACAATAAAAGCCGACACTAAACCAAATAGTTTTTTAAACATTCACAAAGATAAGGAAAATCCTTTGAAAACATTTATGCCAACTACACAAGTAGAGCCCATGCAACATAAAGACAAAGAAAAACACATTAAGGAAGTCATGAAGATTTTAGAAGATTGGAGTTCCTTAGATTTCACACCAACATTCATGGGAGAATACAAGATCATAAACAAAGAATATGAAAAGGGAAAAGAAAAATTGGTAATGTCAACGCAAAATTTGGAAGACCTTCAAAAGCATCTACCCCAACCACTTTAGAAGAAAAATAAAATTATACAACAAACTTTGATGAGATAGACTATCAATGACCACTAACTCCAAAAGAAATGAAAGAGCTTTATGGAAAATGTTATGAGCTTATTAAACAACTTGGATATAGTTGAAAGGGATGTGGTGCTAGAGAACAAGGTATTTGTGCTCCTATAGAGCCTCACACACAAGAAAACACTACTGACCAGTCCTAGTTATTATCCCTCAAAAGAAATAAAAAAATCCTTCACTCAATATCAACACTATTACAAAAGATTCTTCTAAGATAACCTTGATAGTAGTGCATCCTGAATTGATAGACACTAGTGGTCTTGATTGTTAACCTTTGAAAGAAACAAAAGAAACAAAGAAATCTTTGCTTAATGTCAATATCATCACGCAAAACACTAATGATTTGAATTCTTTGGATTTTACACCCTCCTATAAAGGAGATAAAAAAATCTCACAATATAACTTGAGTCTTGTGTAAGTATGACATCTTGTACTAAGCAAGAGATATCTTTGTCGCAAAATAATGAAACATCCTAGCTACTTTTGATCATGAGAGTATCTTGACAAGACTCCTCCAAGATCGTCTAATATCTCTCCCTCCAAGAACATAGAATAAATTTTATTACAAGAATTCATTTTGTGCATATCATAGAGTTCATGGTCATTCTACTAATGAATGTAAGGCTTTAAGTAAAAAAATTCAACATCTTAAGGAGTTTGGTGCTCTTTTTTGTGTTGAAGCACCTTGTTCCTCTAATTGATACTAATTTTCACTCTAGCATGTTTCTTATCAATCATTTCAGCTCATCCTCATATTGCACTAAGTGGGGCAAGGGGTTAGGTAGCCTTGTCCTCATATGTTACTTGTCATTGTCTCTTTTGGCTAGTTGATCACCTTTCATGTATATATAAGAGCAAGCTTGGGATGTGCACAACATGCCTTAAGTTGGCTCAGATATGACGTACTGAGTTATACATTTTGGGGAGTGACCCCTTCCCTTTTCATGACGTATCTTAAAGGAAACATATAACTTGGCATAGGAATTTTTGAATAATATCTCATGTCTTCTCCTACTTTAAAGAAATTTCTCACAACAATGGTGTTAGCAACTGCTTTAAATTGGGGGCATACATCGACACTCATGTTTCATCGTGTGATTTTCTTTCTTCTTGCAATGCATCTTTTTCTTGGTGGTGTCATTGGGCTTGATTTTTTCCGAGAGCATGATATTTCTGACTTGTCCTCTCTTGGAGGAATTAGACATGATGTTCCCTAAGAAGAGACCTTACATGAACTAAGAAAAATCCCTTTGAACACACCTTACACTATTTTTTATTTAGAACATAGGTTATATGGCCACTTGCATAACACACTTTGCTTCCCTCATGAAGCTCAAATTTCATTGTTCCATGGGGGTATGTGTAGGATCATGATGGGCCAAAAAGTGGCGATATGATGGGTATGTGGCTGACGAATTTTTTTCCCAGAAATTGATGAAATGAAAAGGGTTTTTAAAGGAGATTCTCAGCTTTCCACCAATATAAATTATGCTTTACGTTGAATTTAATAAATAATTATTATTCATTTCTATTTGAATTATGACTAAAGTCTTGATTGATAGGCTGATTGAAAAACATCTATAGCTTTCAAATGGTATCACATTTTTGAATTTGAAACATGTGTCACATTTTGTGCTTCACATACTATAGTATTTTTTTAAATGAATTTCATGAAGTTTTGACCAAGTTAAGGTGGTCAAACATACGAGTTTTTATATTTTTTAAAATTTGTAATAAAAATTTCATAATAAATTATTTACTTGGAAAAAAATTACAAAAGAATATGCATCACATCCAAACATGATTCCTCTAATTATATCTAAAATATTATAAAAAAATTTATCATTTTATTGTGGTTATTGTGGTCAGATAGACACCTACTTATTTTTTCCCTGAAATTTAAGTACTATTGCATTGAAATTTCAAATTTTCACTAAATAGATTTAAAAAAATAGATAAACCTAGTAGTTTAGAAACTACATTCAATTTTCTACACATTCTATTCTTACATATTTTTTAAATAATATAGATAACTTATTCAATTTTTTACATCAAGTTGCCTAACTCTGATTTTTCTAAATTTTTCGTGACTTAAGGGCCTATTTTTTATGTGATGATCCTGCACATTCCCATGGTGCCTTATCAAAGTTATCAGGAGGTATAAATTTGGTATGGTTTAACAAGAATTCTATCCAAGGCATGACTTTCCCTTAGCCACTCGGGTGTATTGTGAGTGAATATCAACTACTTGTGTATGTGTCTCACTCTCTTGGATTACTCACCTAGAAGAAAATCTAAAGTTTCGTTTGCTTAGAGTGAGCGTGTATCTTTGGAAAAACAACTTAGATTTGATCCACATCGTGTTGGTAAAACAGTCGAGGCTTGATCCACCTCTTCTTATTTTAACTTTTTATTTTCTCTCTTTCTATTGACATTGCATGATTGTGTATCTTGATGTTGCCTATTGTACACCTTGTGTGTGTCCCTTTATGCTTATGTCCATTTGACATAGGATCTTGGATCCTGGGGGCTTGACCAATTCCTTGGATCTTTTTTCATCCTATTTCATCTGCATCGATACACTTGGACCCCTCTTGAATGTCTACTTTAGTGTGAGTTTGAAGCAAGTTCCTCCTCTCACTAAAATGGGGGCTAAATGTGGCAATGAAAAAAGTATCCCTTTTCCTTACTTAATTTTGGAATGATTAATGTTAAAATGAATGTAATTTTTCCTTAATCTAGTTTTTTAATGTGTTGTACACATTCACATTGGATTTTGGGCCCTTGGACATAATTTTGCTTTAAGCTAGTGTTGTAATGTGTTATACACACTCACATTGGATTTAGGGACCTTTTAAGCTAAATTGACCTAATCATTCCTTAATTTAATATTGTAAAATGTATTTATTTACACTTTTACATTGAATTTTGAGCCCCCTTCCATTTATAACCTTTCTATCATAATTAATAGGCCCCTAATACCCTATATTATGCATCTCAATGCTTATTTCAACTGAAATCCTGACAAGATCAACAAATAGCCTTATTTTCTTAACTCCTCGACACTTTCTCTCTCTAAAAAGGTCTTATGGGACCCATACGCCACCTTGGGTGTATGATTTATGCTACAAATGGTGTATGAGTCCCATTTGGCCCCTTTTTAGGGTTTTGAGTGAGAAATCAGGGTTTTAAATTTAAATTTTATGAATTTCAACCTTTTGGATCTAATAAATGGTAAATTCGGTTCATTTCCTATAAAAAAAGGTCTCAAATCATTATTTCATTAAGCCCTCATAATATCAAGTCAAGCACTCAAGATTTAAGCATTCCAAGACTTCACAAGAGCATCAAGGGAGTTTACAAGAGCATTTCTAAGGCATTCAAGGGAAAATTTCTTCATCAATTATTGTAGCAATTCAAGATCCATCATCATGTCAAGGTTTTCAAGCATCAAGAATGTTGTTGAGCTAGTGTTATGATTTAGCATCAGAGATCCATTTGCAAGAATTGTTTCATATCCATATTCAAGACCTAGATTTACATTCTTCATGGCCACTTCATGTTAGATTGTAGATTTACAAGAAATTATTCAAGGTATTATTGTTCATGTTCCATGTTTCATGTTTCATGTCCTTATTTCATTATCTCATCATTTTGCTTAATTACCTCAAAGGGTTTTGACCAAGGCAAGCCCACATTCCCTAACAATCAACAAGTTTTTCTCTCTCTACATGTGTAATTGTAGATCTAGTTGTCTTGGATCTTGAAGGATTTTTGAAGATTAGGTTACATGCTTGAAGGAAGTTGTTGGAGTTGTCTCCTCACTTGCAAGGTCACAGAAAGACTTCTACGGGTCTAAAATTAGGGTTTCAAATCTAGAAACAAAGTGTGGTAGAGAGAGAAGAGATTGGAGAGCAGAATCAAACCTTAACCTTTCGAAAAAGCACACAAGGTCTGATACACCACCTTGGGTATATGAGCCCTAGTACAACCAATTTCTAGGGTTTCAGGGGATTCAAAATCAACACTGTCAGATTCTGGTTTTAGTTCAGAAAACCCAGTCTAGGACTAAATCACCTATACTAGCATATGATTCGCAGTCAGCATCAAAATCAATATTTTCAGAATTTTAGGTCCTCACTCAAGCATCTATAGGTTTCCAGGTGCACACTTCTAATTTTTCAATTTTTTGTTCTAATTTACTTGCATTTTTAGGTCATTTAGTTAAAAGTTTTGCATTGCACTAGATTTAAACATTAGATCTTGCATTTCATTAATCTTTCCAAGCCATAGCTTGGTGGTGAACCCTTATTTAGCTCTTAATCATACCCTAGGACACCCTATTGCAATATTTATTTCCCCTACATCATCCTTCGATTGATTTCTCTAGGGTTTTCCTTTAATGATAAGTATAGAAAACTTGTTCTATGTTCTAAACCATAGAGCAAAAATTTTCTTACACAATTATTCTATGGTAACAAAGTGGAAAACACTTCAATCAATATAGAAGAGACATATGGAAAAGGATTCAAAATCTTAAGAAAACAAGGATGTGATACAATGAGCGAACATGAAATCCATCAACTTTTAGAGCAAATACCAACTAAAGATATGAAAGGGTTAGGATATCAAAATCCTCCTCCCGATATAAGTGTCCTCCTTCCTAATGAACATCTAATACCTCGTAACGATGATAAAGATGATAGGATCATCTTAGGTCCCACTCCACAACATATAACACAAGAAGTTGGTGAATTTAGCAAGAAACAAAGGCCTTACAAACTAAATAAATTACAATTCCCTTGTCCCCTCTCTACAATTGAAAGAAATTTACACATACTTTTAAGCCCAAGGCTTCTTATATTACCACCAATAATAGAATATCGAAAACCAAATCCTAAGAACACAAACACATCACATTGGAAATATCATAGAGTTATTGGACATAGTACTAATGAGTTTCATGCTTTAAAACAAATATTTAAAAAGTTTGATATCATAGAAATAATCGCTTAAAGCATGTCCTTCCGCTCCTTGCCATGCAATAGTTTCAAATTCATAATATTCTAACTATTACATGCATTACATTCATTGCAAATCATTTCAAAATGCAAGGAGCCCTTTCCCATCACCTATCTTAGCTCATTCTTGTCTTGTACTCAGTGGGGGGCAAGAATTAGATAGCCTTTTCCTAAATAATACACTTGCTTTTTCCCTTTGGCTAGTTGTCTTTCTTCCATATAAGATGAACATGATTGGGATGCGAACAACCTACTAATAGGTTGAATCACATGTGACTTACTAGTCTTGTATTTATTATATTTTTTTATTTTGTGTGTGATTGCATGTGTGTAATGTGATCCCCTATGTTGTTTTGTTTGATGTCTCTATCTCTTTGTGGCATTCTTCTATTTGTACCTACATTCTTCTCTATGTCGTAAACTTTTTATCTTTTCTTTTTCCTATGTTTTCATTTTGGGGATGACGCAAGGTTTCAAGACATTCATGTCTCTTCCATGTTGACCCAAAATATTTTCATTTTATCTTTTCTTTGTCTTGTGTTTTCTTTTTGGGGGTGATGCAAGGCATTGAGACATTCGTGTATCTCTTCCATGTTGAATCGAAAGGTTTTTCTTTGTTTTCATTGTATTTGTGTCATTCTTCATTTTTCATGAGTATTTGGGGAATGATGATAGTTCTGAGCTCTCTAAAAACATTATAGAAAAGACATACTAACCCTTAATCTATGGATCCCTCATGTGTTTGTAATTTCATTTTGGGGGAAACCCCTTCCTTTTTCATGACATAGCTTTATTTGGAAACATATGAATCGGCATAGGGATTTCCAAATAAGCTCTCATGTCCTATTTATTATTAACATTTATCATCTACTACTTTAAAGTAATTTCTCACAACATGGTGTTCAAAATTTTCTTTAAAGTGGGGGCATACATTGGCATTATTATTTTGCATTTCATGTTTGATTGTGTAGTCTTCTTACTTCATGCAATGTTTCTTTCTCTTTGTAGCGACATTGCGTATGATGTCCTTCAGGAGTGTGATCTCTCTTAGCATATTATATTCCTCTTAGTGGCTTGATGTGAAACATTGCATCCCCTAAGTTGTGAATCTTCTATTCTTAGATTGGTCCTCTCTTGGAGACATTAGGCACAATTCCTCCAATGTTAAGACCTTACATGAACTAAGAAAAACTCCTTTGAACATACCTTACACTATTTTTCAATTTCAGTTATATGGCCACCTTGCATAACACACTTTTCTTGCCTCTAGAGCCATCTTGTGTGTTCATGAGTTTCAAGCATATGGAGCTTTTCTTGCGTCATGGAGCTCAAACTTCATTATCGTGTGGTTTCTTATCAAAGTTATCAGGAGGTAAAGCTTTGGTATGGTTGTACGTATGGGAGCCAAACTTAGGTGTGACTTTCCTATAGCCACTTGCTTGTAAGTGCATACTGGCCACATGAGTATGTGTCTCAGCCTTTTGGATACTCACCCAGTGGGCAGCCTAAGGTTCTATTTCCTCAAACTAAGTGTGCAATTTTAGAAAAATAGCTTATATTTGATCCACAACATGCAAAAAAAATGGTTGAAGCTTGATCCACCCACCCCCTTTCATTTTTTTTCTTATTTCCCCCTATCTTTGGTAGTGCATGCTTGTTCCTTGTTGTTACTTCATACATTATTTTCATGTGTGTTCTCTTGTGCCTATATTGGTTTACCATGGGATCTTGATCTTGGGGGCTTGCACAACCCTCTTGGTCGTTGTTGTCCTATCTTAATAGCATTGGCACATTTGGACCCCTCTTGATGCAAGTTTTTCTACTTTAGTTCACGAGTTTGAAGCAAGTTCCTCCTCTCACTAAAGTGGGTTATAAATGTATTGTAGAAAAATGTATCCCTTTACATTTTCACACTTGTTTGGGCCCTTGTGAAATAAATGGACTTAATTGTTCCTTATTTAGGGTTTTTGTAAAGTGTTTTCCTATACTTTCACACTAATCTAGGGTTTTATTAATTAATTGGGCTTATTTATGCTTTAATTGGCCTTATTTTGCATCCACAAGCCTCAATTAATGCATCTTTTCAAGGATAATACTGACATATATATCAAGTGACCAGTTATAAATTAATGGTTTTGGATTGTATGGCCTAAATTTAGTGATATGGGACTCATACGCCACCTTGGGCATTTGGGTCCCACCTAAGTTTTAGGGCCTTAATCTGAATTTCACATAAAACTAAGAATTTCTTAGAAAATGTGTCCCAAGCTTAGCCTAATGGGAATCATCATGCCACAATTAGCGTATGAGTCCCACTTAGCTTAGACCTAAATTAAATTCAATTTCTTGGCATGATTTTATTCTCCTAGATCTGATATCAGCTTGTAGTGTTGTAATTTTGGGAAATTTGGCATAAACAAGTATAAATACAAGGTTATTTCACTCATTTTCTCCTAACAAGATTACAATTCATCAAGATATCATAATACCACATACAAGAGCATTCAAGAGTGATTATCAAGTATTTTGGTGCAATATTCAAGTATCAAGCATCATGTCAAAGTCATCATGCATCATGTTTGTTTTTGAGCTAACATTTGTGATGTAGGTTTTATGACTCAAGCAAGAATTCAAGTCAATATCCACATTCATGCTAGCCATTACTTACATGATTGCAACATCTCATTCAAGGGTTTGGTGAGTTGCAAGACAGCTTATTTTTTCATTCATCATTCCTCAAATTCATTTCATTTCATTTCAAAGTTTGATTACCAAAATAAGGTTTGACCACTTGGAAAACCCCTAACCACTAACAAAAAAAATTCCCTCTTTTTTATGTATGATTTGTAGATATAGTTTGGGGATTCATTCAAGAGAAATATTGGAGAAACTTTGTTAAGTTGTTAAAGTTGTCACCTTGCTTGCAAGATCACGGAAAGTCACTTACAAAGCAGAATTCAGTGTTTCAGAACTAGAGATATGGCAAGAAGGAAGCTACAAGAAAGCATTAGAGGATATTAGAGTTTTAGAGTGACCTTGATACTAGGACTAAATCACTACTTGTGGCATATGAGTCCTAGTATACTTGTTTTTAGACTTTTTCTATAGATCCTGATTCAACAATTCCAAATTTTGGTTTCAATCCAAAACCCTAAACTAGGACTAAATCACCCCTACTAGCATATGATTCCTAGTGTGCATGAAAATAAATATTCCCAACATTTCAAATCTTAATTCAAGCTTCTTCAAGTTTCTAGGTGCACCTCTGTACTTTTCCACTCTTTTATTCTACATTTCAATTTCATAATCTAGATCATATAGTTAGGTTTTGCATATCTTTTAAATTTATTGCTTTTCCAAGCAGTAGCTTGGTGGTGAACCCCTCTTTAGTCTTTAATCATACCATAGGATAGCCTTGAGTAGATCTATTTTCCCTATTCTAGCCTTGAATTGAGATCTCTAGGGTTTCTTTGTGTGAAACTAAGTGAAATATGAAGGACCCCTAATCCCTTTTAGTTCCATCTCCCAAAAGGTGGAACCCTATTTCCTAGGTTTCACTTGATTATTTCAAGGATTACTTCATTGACATAACATTTGAGTAGATATTTAGGATCAACAACCGAGTAGTAGACGTTATGGATGGTAGAGAAAGAATGATATTAAATATATACTTTCACATTAAATATTCCATGTTGACCAAATTAATCATAATTTCATTCTATAGTTTACAAGTTATAATGTCATTCAACTTATCTTACATACTTATTGCATTTGATTTGTAACTAAGTGTTGTAAAATATATGAATTTGGTCCTTATCATAGAAAATGGTCCTCAACCTATGTGATTGAGTGTGTAGTAAAGTAGATGTGAAATTTTACTCCATTGGTTCACCCAACTAACTATGCATAAATGGAAACTTGTCTTGTCAATAGCTATAATCACATATCTTGTACTAGTTACAATCTTCATAAAAAAATCTTGCGCATAGAATCTAACCTATTATTCTCATAGTCTAGTTATTAAATATGTTTCTAATATTTGAATATTATTATATGATTGCACATGATCTCATTCACTAAAGTAGAATTGAATCCCCAACCTCTCTTACCCTATGATTTATAATTTAATATTTGGTATTGAGAGTACAACTTATATTTAGGGTTTGGAGTTTCCAAAGTTTATAATCTATGGTTTTTTGTTTAAGATATGTGTTTTATGTGTTTTATGAGTTGATGTTTATCAAAAAATAGTAAATAAGGTTTGAATGCTCTATGGTTTGTATAATATTTAATAAATAGGGTTTATGGTCTATGGTTTTGGGTGTGGAGTTTATATAACTTAGTAAATCTATGATTTAAGATTTATCATTGAATCTCATGTTTATGATTTTAATCTAGGATATGGGTTTATTTAGTATATGGTATATAATTTGTACCTATTTTATGTTTTAGGGTTCATAGTTTAACATATGTATAATTAAGGGCATGTTCCAAAACTAAATATTTATAATTAGCCTACTTGATAAGGTTTCATTTTCATAGTTAATGGTTCTCAATTTATGATCGAAGGCTTAAATTTGTTTATAAAATATATGTTTTAGGTAAATTATTTAGGATTTTGGACTTGGGTTTGCTAGTTTTAAGGGTTTAAGGTTTATTGTACTAACTAGGTTATTATCCTAATAGAGTCTATACATGCATAAAAAAGTAAGAGAAGTGAGGCCCACCACAAGTGACTTCTCTATGATCTAGCCAATCAAAAATTATTCCAATGAGTTTACAAAAAACTAAGAGTGTATAAGAGTCATAGATAGAAAGAAATAAAGATATAATGCCTAATGAGTTCACAACAAAATTAAGGGTGTATAAGAGTCATAGGTAGACATAAATAAAGATATGATGCTTGGGACAACCTGGGGAATCACAAGAGCATCATTAGCATTAGGAAATGTTGGGTTGATAGTATCAAAAGGAGATCAACAACTAATACACTCCTAACAAAATTTTAAGTCTAAAGCACAAACAACTCAATATACCTTTAAAAAAATGAGTACTACTATCTTGACCTCTTAAACTCATAGAATGTAAGATAACATCGTTACCATTCCATAACACATTATTTCATAATATCAAAGCTCAATATGGAAATCACATAATATAATCATTTAAACACCATAGAACTTGTATAATCCCAAGATGAACTCAAGTCAATATAACTGCAACTATGAATCTCATAAGAAAATGAAATGCATGGAAAAATAGGTCTAGTTGAGTGTATATTTCTTCTATTAGTTATCAATAAAGGGAAAATTAAAGAATTGGGAAAATGAGAGAATAGGTGTTTCACAATTTTTGGCACAAGAAAATAACACCCACATCACACTACATGGCCAAATGGCCTTATTTATATAATTACATTTAAATTTATCATATATCACAATTTTATATTTGTCCTCGATACATAAGAATTTATAATTCATAAATGCTAATATTGGTTAGAATCCTAGTTTATGCTCGATAGTTCACATGTGATACTCATTATTTTCTTAAGTATAATGTATCCTATGCTTTGGATGATTGTATGGTGATATTTTATTTAGAGCTAAGTTATCAAAATAAATAAAACACTACTCTTATGTAGAACTACCAAGAGAGGCCACAATAGTGTAAAGTAAGGCTAGATGACAAGTACAACCAGTAAAATGTTGCATGGATCAAACAATTGATATCTCACTATCTTATAATTTGTAGATTTTATCGAGTGATGGTTAAGATCGTTGTTAAATTATGACCAATCAAGGTATTTTACATGTAATTGAGGTAATTGATATACTCTTTACTTAATTGATGAATGTTCCATCATAATAGATCTCATACACATTGAATGTCAATAATTGTATATGTTCTAGGATTAAAAATTTAATGAGAAAGCATAGAAACTACAATATGTGTCTTGTTATGTGCCATTTTTCTATTTTCCTTGGCCTATAAAGTGGGAGAATCACATGATACTTTATGCCTTAACAATTATCGTGATGTTATATATTCAAAGTAAGATGCATCATAACCATTGAAAATGTTAATGTTTGCAAAGTTAAGTGATATATATGTGTGTGTGTGTGTGTGAATTAATGATTAGTAATGAACCATTTTAATTTTATAATTATACGATAGATTAATCTCTTCTCAGGTTTTCTTGATTTAGGGTTTGAAGAACATTATAATTTTCTTGATCTTGATATGCACACATACATGAACACACTAAAAAAATGATAAGAGTTTAGGTAAATTGATGGATTAGGATTCAATATTTATAAATTTGTATTTTTTTTATAAAAAAAAGTGTAAACCCTAAAAATTGAAAAACAATGTATTAAAAAATATCAAGAACCTACCTGTACCTAAATAAAATTGAATTTGGAGGGAGGAGGAGAGAGGAGGTGGAAAATTGTGGTCACTAGAAGTTGCCAAGAGGGTACCCATTTTGAAGGTGTTGTCCTTCAAATCGCCCTTGTTGCCAATGTACCTAAAAAATGAGCTCGTGTATATTTTTTTAAAATAAATATCTTTTTTTAGAAAGGGTATGCATTCATAAGGGGTATCCATTTCTAAAAAGGTACATGTTCATAATAGGTACTCATTTAGGTCGAGACCTCGAACCATAACAAGTACCCATTTTGATTGGGTGTGTGTTTAGGCTTGGGGCTCCATTCCTCTTTAGATTTTTTTTAGCCTAGCACTTCCACTAAAAGTGGACCCGATTTCTTGTTTCTACCAAAGTACCCAATATTTGGTGGTTGAAGTCTCAAATCTAGGCATTTTGTGTTAAATATTTATGCGAGATGGGATGAGTATGAGAAATAAGAGTTAATTTATATCAAGTTGGGAATATATTTAATTACTAAAGGACTAGAAGTTGAAAACTTGTATATTATCTATTAAGTAGAAAGTGTGTATTTGTCTATGTGATTTGACAAATATCTTCTAAAATTGTACAAACTGTAATATAAGATTTTATATTATTTTTTTACATTTAAAAAAATAAATTTAGTTATTATGAATAACATTGTAGTTTGTCTCATATGGGATACATAATGAATTGGAAATATCTAATATTTTGGTATCGACTAATATGTAGTTGCATAGATTTTAGTCTTTCAATGATTTATGTAAAATAAATTTAAAATAATTAATTACATGTTGTATTTATTAACACAAAAGTAAATAAAGTTGATATTTTAATGTTCAAATAATAGTGTACATGGGTTCTATTAACTTATCAAAATATGACAAATACCCTCACAAGTATTAGAACATGCTCAACTATTAGGCCATGTCCCTAATTATTGTTAAACTTGATGGGTTCTCTTAAACAATTGTAGCTCAAACACTATCTTCCATATAAAAAACAAAGATTAAATGTATTCTATGACCATCCATATAATGTTTAGTCCACAAATAATCTTGTAGTATTTAAATACACTCTTGATTAAAATATGGATCCACTTGCTAGTATATTCTTTTTTTTTTTGTATTGAGGAAATGCATTACAAAGTAAAAAGAGCAGTTAAAAAACTGCAATAAGAGACTGTACCCAAACATGAAACATTACACCATAGAGAGCTGTGCAAACTACCCCAGCTCGAAAAAACAAGTCAAGTATACACAACAGCAACTTAAACCGTTCCAATATGCTGGAATAATACAACAAAGACAAGGAACATGAGCATTAAACATCATGGAAGATAGAACTTATACTCTGGCAAAAAAAAACTCCCTTTTTGCTCAACAACTGTCCAACTTGCAGCTTGATTTGTTCAATCTGATAACTCAAAGTAGGATTCTTCAAGGCATCATTCTGAAACAATGAAAATAAGGCAGCAAGACAGAAAATATATTAGAGTAAAGCCTTAAAAATACAGCTTCCTGATAAACATCATTGGTAGTAAAAACAACTTTGCATCTATTTCTCCATATATGTAACAAAATAACATGTCTCACACAATTAGCAACTCGATTATTATAAAGGCCAACCCCAAGAAGAGCTTCTTTCTAGCATAACTTATGAGTGAAAACAGCAGAAAAATAATTGAACACAGAATTCCATAGCCTTTTGACCAACTGACAATTCCAAAAAATATGCTTCATATTTTCATGCCTGTGACAAAATGGGCAGTTAGTTGGCTGGATCATAATACATTTTAGCCTGTCCCCAATGGGCAGTTTAAAGTGTAGAATCTTCCAGGCAATTAACTGAGCATTGACATTAACTTTAGATTTCCAAATTTGAGCAGATAATTTTAACCAAAACTTCTCACTAAACCTGCACTTCCATTTAGAGTTCAATCGCGATTTCAAGGAGAGATTAGGAAGCAGCTGCAAATATATCTTTTTTAGAGGGAAGAATAAGAAGGGGTATGAAGGTAACCATGACCAGTCCTTAAAAAAATTGCAATGAATTGGAGTACAAAGTTTCATAGACAACTCCACTGGCACCAAGGATTGCACAAAGATCAAAAAACCTTTATAATTGTTGCTAAGAATAAACTGATTTTTAACCTCATTCCATGATGACCAACTCATTGAATGGAAGTCCCATAAATTGCCAACATTACAGACCCCTTTTCTGAACAAAAAATACGAATGCTTCGGAAAACTTAAAGCAAGGGGTTGTCCATGATAGAGGATATGTTTGTTCCACCAAATAGACGAGGTGGAAAAACTGAAACCGAGTTGCAAGGAATCTTCTCCTCTCCACTTTAGCAAGTGACAAACATTGTACCAAGCCTTCCAAATAGACTGAAGGGGAAGAGAAGCCTTCATGGAGAAAAATGAAGCATAAATAATTTTGTCTAACTAGCCCACTTGCTGCCATTTTCCTTTAACTGAAGCTTGATTGATCCGATATCGAATGAGAATCTTCCATGGTTCATCTCCTTTAACAGCTCTAATAATCCATTTAGTAGCCAAACAAATCCCCTGAGTTCTTGGGTCTATGAGGCCCAATCCTCCTTTATGTTTCGGCTGAGTACAATAAGACCATGAAGTGGATATATATCCTGGGTGACCATCCCACTTTTCCCATAGAAATCTGCGTATAATTTTGACTAAATCCTCATATCCTTTCTTAGAAGGCATCCAACACGAGGAGTAATAGACATGTGAAGCAAGGAAAATCTTGTTAACCACTTGAATTTTTCTAGCCAAGGAAAGGAATTTATACCCCCAGTTGAAGAGTTTCTGCTTAATTCTATCAAGAAACCAATTCCACATATCACCAAGAGACACCCCAATACCGAAGGGAATACCAAGATACCTCATAATTTCTCCATGTTTTATTTGTTTCCACTCTTTGGGAATCCACTGAGGCACATCCCCAGCTTGAACCATTAAGAATTCAGTCTTGTTATGAGCCAGCTTAGAACCTGAAATTTCACAATAAAGCTCCAAAATTTCCATCAGATTGGAGATGTCCTTTTCAGAATTTCGTAAAAAGAGTAAGCTGTCATCAACATAATGAGAGTTAATAACAACAGCATTGTGAGGGATGGAAACTTCGGCTATGAGATGATGATTAATAGCACTTTGAAGAAGATAACCCAAGGCATCAACTGTAAGAGCATATAGGTAGGGCGCGAGAGGGCAACCTTGGCGAATGGATCGCTGTAATAAAAAAGGATCAGTCATCATTTTATTGATGATAATTCAAGCATTAGCATCCTAGAAAAGCATTTGAATGTGAGACCGGATTTTAGGCCCGAAACCCAACCATTGTAGCATTTTAATAATAAAGCTCCAACGAATTCTATCATAGGCCTTATCAAAGTCAAGTTTGATTAAAATAGTATTCTGGCATGTTTGTTGAGCCCATTCACAAGTTTCCCAAGCCAACATAAGGTTATCAAGAATATATCTACCAGCTATAAAACCTATTTGCTCTGTTCTAACAATCTGTTTCACCACAGGTTTTATTCGAATAGCTAGAGCTTTAGCAATTATTTTATAAGAAGTGTTTAATAAGGTGATAGAGCGCCAACCAGAAACAAAGTCTTCCATCTTTCCTTTAGGAAGGAGCTTAATTATACCACCATTAATGTTCGGACCTAGTGAACCTTTGTTAAGGGCCTCCAAATATAAACAATAAAAGTCTTCCTTGATATGTGGCCACATAACCTGGTAGAATTCCATAGGAAGCCCATCACTGCCCAAAGTTTTATGAGGGGCCATAGAGAAAAGAGCATGTTCCAATTCTTCCAATGATAAAGATCTATCAAGATATTGGCTATACCCTGGGTCAATTTTGTTAGGAATATGATCTTTGACAACATCCTCAAGAATTTGTTGAATATCCTCCCATTGGTCATCTTTGAAGAGGTTCTCATAAAAACGTTTGAAAACATTACATATATCAGTGGAGCTACTTTGTAAGACGTTGAATTCATCCTTAATAGCACCAATTCTTTCTTTTCTATGTTTATAATTGAGATAATTAAAAAAGTACTTTGTACCCTTATTTCCTTCCTTTATCCAATGTAATCTGGATCTGATTTTGGCCCCCTGCCCTTTGTAATTATCAATTTTATGTAGCTGAGCCTCAATAGCAGCAATGGAGGTTTGAATTCTGATATTATTAGGATCAACATTAAGCAATTTTCTGTCATGCACAAGTTTTCCTTGGAGGGAGATTTCTTTCCGTTTACGTTGCCTAGCCATTTGTTTGCCAAAAGACCACAAAAAACTAGTGCATTTATTTATAGCAACACACCACCAATCTATCCAAGACCCCCCCTCATCCGGTTTGGGGATGGAGTTCCAAAGGCCTTCAAGAGCAACTAGACAAAAAGGATTCTTTAAGTGGGATACATTAAGCTTGAAAGGCAGGAAACTATCTGAATTTGATTTTGAGGACAAACCTATATTGCAAATGATGGGGTAATGGTCAGAGAGGGTGGTGGAAAGGTCCACCTGAACATACAAACTCAAAAAGTCTTTATTGAGAGGCAGAGAGGGAGATATGTAAAATCTATCCAGCCTACTAAGTTTCCTATCACACCCCAATCTGCAATTGGACCAAGTGTACCAATTATTCAAATGGCTGGCAATCTTATCATGAATAGGATCGACCACTCCCAAGGAGTTTCGACAAAAAACCCAACTATCAAATTCATCTCTACTGAGATTAAAATCTTTAGACTAGCTACGATCATGAGCATGCTCAACCATGTTAAAGTCACCCCCTATTAACCACTCAGCATTGGGTAAGTTATTAGCTAACCAATTCCATAACTCTACACGTTCTTTAGCAGAGTGTGGGGCATAAATAGAACAAAAACCGATAAGTTGTCCATTGATAAAAGAAAGGGCCCAAACATAGTTGTGTGAAGGGTCCTCCCCTTTATCAATAACATGCTTATCAATCCAAGGTGCAATCCCAATAACAGCTCCACCTTTGCCCTCAATATGAGAAGTAAACAAGAATATGGCATTGCCCCAAACCTTACATAAGAACATTTCAAGTTTAATTCCGCCAATTTTGACCTCTTGAAGGAAGAGCACATCAGGTTTCCATTTCATAACAACCTCTTTGACTTTATATTTGCGAGGGGGGAGAGAAATCCCTCGCACATTCCAAGACAATATCTTATAATTCATGATGAGGGGAGGATTCATCATCCTGAGCCAGCACACTAAACTGATTTTCAATATTCAAATATGAGTTCTTAACTTCACGATCATGAGAGGTGGAAGAAGGAGATCTAGAACGATGACGAGTTTGGGGAGGAGAAAGGGCCGACTCAAGAGAGCGTTGGAGAGGAGAAGAGGGGCAAGGGGGGGAAGAGGAATCACGAGAAAGGGCTTTAGAAGTAGAATGGGGGGCAAGAGTGTCTTGGTGAGGAGAAGAGGGGCAAGGGGGGGAAGAGGAATCATGAACAAGGGCTTTAGAAGCAGAATGGGGAGGAGAACGAGAATGCACTTGACGCGGAGAAAGAGAGGATGAAGGAGGGGAAGGCTCTTTCCTCTTTCGAACCTCTCTCCAACCGTCTGACATAACGACATCTTTGAAAGATGGGACTGTCTCACCAAGAACACCAGGAGTACTACCAGGGCTAGAATGAGGGGCAATAGCACTTTCTAAGGCAAGTGACGAGGGCCGAGAGGGTTGACTGGTAAGAGGCAAATGACTAGGGGTGGATAAATGGTCACTGTTTGGAAAGGAGACTATTGGCGTCTGTACCATTTTATGTTTTCTAATTGGGCACTCACGGATCAGATAGCCTTCTTTTCGGCAGTAGAAGCATGCATTTGGTTTATTTAAATAAACAACTGGCTGATTTAACTCAAAACCAGGGCCAACCAAATTTAAGATCTTTGGCAGGGGCTTGTTTAAATCAACTTCCACACAAGCCCTAGGGTGAACCCTAAGGCTTGAAAATTTATCAGAACTATGCTTACACCAAATTACTCTGCCCAGGTGAGCAACGATGTCTTTTAAGAAAGGTCTAAAAGCGAAATTGAGAAAGGGCAACTCAACCGACATAGGATAGCGAGAACGGGATGGGCCTTCAGGGTGAAAGTAACAGATATTTACTAGTATATTCTTATACTAAGTCCAATTATTGTGCCACCCACATTAAATATATGAAATAGTATGACAAAATAACACAAAGCCCATAATATTAAAAAAGGAAGAAAAAAGCGACAGGTCAAAAGAACACAGAGCCCGTAATTTAAAAGAAAAAGAAAAGCGGACAAAAGAACACAGAGCCCGTAATGCCAATTAAAAATAAAAATAGAAATAAAAAAACTTCAGGACAAAAGAGCACAGAGCCCGTAACATTGAAACAGAAAGCGTCGGGACAAAAGGGCGAAGAGTTTTGAGATTTTTTAGCAAACAAAATATCTTGCTCTATCAGAGGCCGTCGCTCTATAATGTCTTTTTGTTAATGTAAACTAGTGGTCTTTATTGATCTGAACAAGATATTCAAGTTCCTTCCTGTTCAATACCCAAATTAAAACCAAGGAAAAAAAAAAGAAAAAGAAAAAAGTTCCTTCCATTGTATCTGTGAATTGAAATTGCTTTGGGAGCGATGGGCGGAAATGGAAATGGTGAGAGAATGCAAGTGGTGGAAAAAAAAAAAGAAAAAGAAAAAAGTTCCTTCCATTGTAAAGCCGTGAATTGAAATTGCTTTGGGAGCGATGGGCGGAAATGGAAATGGCGAGAGAATGCAAGTGGTGGTGCTGCCACTCCCTGCACAGGGACACCTCAATCAGCTCCTTCATTTTTCCAGAGTTATAGCAGGACGAGGAGCAAGCGTATCGTTCGTGGCAACCTCCACCCATATTCATCAAGTCCGCAAGCGTGTTGAGGGATGGGAGCTTCACAACTTCGATATTCGTTTCCAGGAATTGCCTATGCCTCATCTCTCCGGTGGAGACCTCGATGCTCAGAGTACTCATATGTGTCCTCTTCATTTGGTTCACTTGTTTGAAGCCGTGGAGGATCAGCTAGGGTCTCATGTGGATCAGCTACTGCGCACTATCCGCTCTGAGAACAATAATAAAGTGGTTATAGTCTACGATGCGGTTATGGGATGGATTCAGACTGTGGCTACAAAATATTCAATCCCTGCCTATGCATTCAGACCCACTGGTGCTTATTATAATCTGTGGATGAAGCGGGTAAGTGATGAGACATGGGGTTTGTCTCCTGTTAACATATCATTGAAGCGTTGCTTTCCCGAAAGATTGTTAAAATATTCTAGGCGCCAAAAGTCTCTGTTAGGGCCTGCCAAGGGACATATCATAAACACATTTAGCGCACTGGAATCAGAATTCATTCACCAGGGAAGAGAGGAATTAGTCTATGGTGGGAAGCCTGTGTGGACCGTGGGCGCTCTTCTTCCGCAGACTTTCTTCAATGACGAACAGCGGCTGCGATTACAGGCGGACACGGAGTGCATGAGATGGTTAGATTCACAGGCCCCGGCGTCCGTTCTCTACGTTTCATTTGGCAGTGTATCTTCTCTTTCGGCGACACAGATCCGAGAGCTGGGTAACGGATTGGAACGCAGCGGGCAGCCTTTTTTGTGGGTGCTCAGGATTTCCGACGGAGCCCATTTTTCGACAGAAGCGCAGTTCGAGTCGGCATGCAAGTTTCTGCATCAAGGGTACGAGAGGCGATTAGAAGGACGGGGTTTTATTGTGAGGAATTGGGCACCTCAGCTTGACATCCTGTTTCACAAATCGACAGGTGGGTTTTTAACACACTGTGGGTGGAATTCGACAGTGGAGAGCATCAGCGCCGGAGTGGGCATGTTGGCCTGGCCTCTTAATACCGATCAGTTTGCCAATTCGGCTCTGATAACACGGGAGTTGAAAGCGGGCGTGGAAGTGAAAGAATGGGGAAATGCAGAGGAAAATGAGTTGGTGAGTGCGGAGGAGGTTGAGAAAGCAGTGAAACGGTTGATGACAAGTGAGGAAGGAATGCAAGTGAGAAAGAGGGCGGAGGAATTGAGAGGCGAGGCGCGGAAGGCCGTAGGCGATGGAGGGTCTTCGCGGAAGGATATGGATTCTCTTCTCCACCACTTCTCTCAATCCTTTTCCGATTAGATCAATGGGCTCTGCGTGCTCGGGAGACTTGAAGGTTTGTCTAGTCTATTTTTAAACGCAGATCTGTGTAGTAGAGAATGCCGTAAGTAGTCTAATAGTGCTTTCAACCTTGCTAGAATAGCTGCTCTCATTAGTTTCCATTATTACTGGTTGTAATGCAGAATAATAACGGCCATGGGAGTTACAGGTATTTGCGAACTCCGAAAATACTCTTGCAAAATCTATTGAAACTCGGTTCTTAAGTTGCGAGAAGCTGGAAATGACCAAGCTTTTACATATGGTTGGTTTGTTCGAAAAAAAATTTATATCCAACTCAATCCTGTGTATACGCCTATGCTTTTAGGCATATAGTTGGTTTAAGATATGTTGGAAAGCTCCCTACTGTTAATAACATCTAATAGATATCTTGATCATTTAATAGCATAATAAAATTTAATATTTTTTATTTAAATATAATTTTATTAAATTATTATTAACTAGCAATCGCACCTTTGTGTGCAATGGGTACGTCGAAGCGGTGTGGAAAGTTAATGTGGAAAACAGATTTTTTTTTTTTTTGGATATATTGTGCAATAAAGGTCTTATTAGAGAAGTAATATGCATCCATTTACAAGGAGCCAAACAGGAATGAAACAAAACTTTTGAGTAAGGAAAATAGTTCAACTTTTGAATATTTTGTTTGATTTTTCTATTTTGTCTTTATAAAATTTCCCTTGTTAAGTCTGGCATTATTGATACATAGTTGAAATATTTGGAAACTTTGATTAATTTAACTGTCAAATGTGATTGTTAGCAATGTCATCCCCCAGGAGTTAAAATAAAGAGGTGAAAATTATTCAAAATACATAGCACACCAATAGACAACCAAAAAATCTCATGCAACAGCTTTCTAAAATGAAACTATTTGAAGTGATGCGTACCTTGAAATAAAAATAAAAATGGAGACACAATAATGTCTAGCTGTAAGAAAAATGTACTAACCGTTTTTTTTTTCCCTAAATGTCCATAGTCTGTTTTAAAGCTCTCACACACAGGTAGAATACTGACAAAATTAATGAGATTTGGCTTAACACCTGAGAATTGCATTTTCTTGGAAGTTTGTAGATTTTTTTTTTAATGATTTCATATTGTGCAATTATGACAGATCATGGAGCAACATTTGTTTTGAGGAAATTATTATTTACCAGTTGAAATCAATAATTAACAATTTGAAATTTGACCACATTAACTTCTTGTTTTTGACTTGCTAATGGAAATAGCAAGCTAATTCTGATAGGAGATTTTAATATCATCAATTTCTTGAAGAAGAGACAGGTGGCCAGTTCTTCAGTAATGATACAGCAAGTTCCCTAAGACAACTAATCACCAAACAGCCTGGCTGATGTGGAATATGCACATTGTACATTCACTTTGAATAACAAACAAAAGGACAACATTATATTGAAGAAAAATTGGAAAGAATGCTCATGTGGTAGTGGCTTGCGGGTTCTATTCAGCTCTCAAACCAAGGTGCACAACTCCGTACTGTTCAATCCAGATTGGAAAAGGTAGATGGGCTCCAAAACCCTATCAATTCATATAAGAGAATGTGTTTGACTCACTCAAAATTTGCTTTAGGCATTGGGAAATGGTGGAAGGAAGTTAAAAATATCCAGGGACATGCTGTGGTGTATGGATTCAAGGGAACGTTCGACTCTTGGAGCACCTTGAACACAAAATAAAAGATTGGTGCCATAAGGTTTTTGGCAATGTTTTCAAGTGGAAGCTAATCCCTAACTAGGGAATCAACAAAAAACTGATCTAAAAGCAAGGTTTCTCAGATGATATGGCTTCTCAATAATACTCCTTAATGCAAAGGTGAGCAGAAACCTAGGGTGAGGCCGATAAAAAATGGGGACTCAAACACCAAATTCTTCCCCAAATCTGTAATTAACAGACAACACATTATTTGGTCTTCTGAATTAAAGCAACAAAGAAGAATTACCTCCAATTCAAATTATACAAGAGATGACGATTGCACTTTATATAGAATAATTTGAATAATTCAAATCTACTTTAGATGAGTTCACTTGCGTGTGCCTTATGAAATCTATAGTGGAACCAAATATAATCTGAACTGATATAACATTTTGAAAAGGTATTGCTACAAGGGGGACCATCAATGATGAAATCAACTTGATCCATTCATGTGGCTGTTGAGGTAATGAGAAGCTTTTTAATCAGAAAAATGTTTATGTTGAAAGAGTTTGAAGTCCAAAATTGCAGAATTTTTTAGTGTCTAATAAAGCTCTTGAATAAAAGGAAACCATGGTAATCAACAGATCCAATATCTACACATCTGTAACACAACCATTGTAACGAGGAGAAGCATGTCCTTGGCTTTGGTCTACATTACAGAGATGGATAAATGTCTCAGCAATGCAATCATTGCATTCCATGAGATAACCTATCTTTGAGGCATTCTCTCAAACAGTTCACGTGTCTTTTCTATGCTTCCACATTTTGCATACATGTCTACCAGAGCATTTCCAACTATAATATCTAAAAAATTTCCTCCATCTATGATGCTTTGATGGGAGTATACTGGCGAAGGCTGTGGAATTTGGCTTTACACCTGCCAATTGCATTTGCTTGAAAGTTTCTAAAGCCTTCTCAACAAATCCATTTTGTACATATCCTGCAACCATTGCAATCCATGAGATGAGATCTTTTTCAGGTATTCCGTCAAACAGTTCACGTGCCTTGTTAATGCTTCCACTTTTTGCATGCATATCTACTAGGGCCGTTGCTACTATAAAATCTGACAAAGTTCCTCTATCGTTTATGCTTCGATGGATGTAGATACTGTTCCAAAGCTCCCATTTTGGCATGGGCAGGGAGGATGCTAGCAAAGGTTGCGGAATTTGTCTTCAAACCTGACAATTACATTTGCTTGGAAATTTCTAAAGCCTTTTTAACAAATCCATTTTGTGAATATCCTGCAAGCATTGCAGTCCAGGAAATCACATCTCTTTGAGGCATCTTGTCAAACACTTCACCTGCCTTGTCTATGCTTCCACATTTTGCATAAATGTCTACCAGGGCAGTTCAACTACAACTGTAAACTCAACATATATCAATGGCCATATATCAATTGTTGGAGTCATTCCAGGAGAAAGGCAAGTATTTAAAATCATTTTGGTGATGAGTTTTAGAGTGTGAATCTATGTTGAAACAATCTATCAAATGTTGAATTAGAAGATCGAAACTTTTGTATCAGTATTTCTGTTCAAAATAGTTGCCACTTTTCATGTGACGAAAGAAAATTTGAAGTTGCAATATTTTTTGAAGCTACACAATTCCTCTTACATCTAAACCTGATGTGAGTGTGCTTCAAGATAGCATGTAAATGTGCTTCAAGGTGGCCTAGAAATGCAAGAAGACGGTGATTAAATAACAGAAGAACATAATTTTGCAGTTGGGGAAAAAGAGTAAGTGTAATAGTAACCTCTGTTAACTCCTCCAAATGCACTCCTGGGCATGGTGGATGCTTGCTACACCCACAAAATTAATCAACTCCACACTCGTCTCTGAATAAATCAGAAAACTCTGTAGCAAGTAACTATTCTGAGCACCCACTACATAATTACTCTGGGGTTTGCTATTTTTGGGCTTTGAAGATAGACCAATTGTGTTAATTTTCACTGAGCAGTTGAATCATTGCCCAAGCACTATCAGATAATGTGACACTACACTCTGGATCTATATAAATAAATATTAGATTGTTTGGATTAAATCCTAGATTCTATTTTAGAAAATCTTTATATCCAACTACTACAGAGGCTGCTACCCAACAGTCTAAACGCAATACAATCAATGATATGGGTATTCTAGTTCTGTATGAGTAAATGTAGGTGGCATGGATTGGCAGTAGAGGGCCAATTTATGATATTGTAATATAAGGAGCCCACATGGAGGACGGGCTGAAACTTAGGCTCAGGATTAATATAAGATAGAGACATGTTTGAACAGGGCAAAAAGGAATGGAAGTTAAGCGGCATAATCAATTGTGGTCCCACCATGGCTTCTGTAAAAGTAATTTGTGAATGTTTTTGTACGTTGTGCTACCGGTGGTTCTTTAGTGAATAAATGGGAAGTTAGATAGTGAGAGCAAACAAAGGTAGAACCAAATGCCTGTTAATTTGTTTTATACTTTTGCCAACAGGGAGAATGCGACGTTTATGTATATTATCTTTACTTATCTCCGCCCTACTTTCACTGCACCAGCAATCCTCCTTATATCATTAGATATGAGAGCTATGCCTGTAGATTCCATGGCTACCGCAAAGCCTTACACACCCACAACTATAAAGACATGTGTTGCTGCTAAAGCCGATACATCATTAATTCCATCACCCACCGTGGTAGTGATGCCCTCCTGCTTTAGGTCTCGAATAAATCTGAGCTTGTCTTCTGGGATTAATTGGGCATGAATTTCAATTTCTCCTACCCGTACCCCATTACCAGGGCTCCTCTGTCGGTTAAAAATGTTGTGACAGGATTGCTTACTCAAATTAGCCATTTAATACGTATGTAACTCTTTTTCAATTTCTGTTTATAATTATTGATTTGTTGTTGATTCGTTTATTTTGTAGCCGCCGATTATGAGGGTTCCCATTTGC
The DNA here is from genome assembly GCA_007258455.2 of Sequoia sempervirens. Classification (NCBI taxonomy): domain Eukaryota; kingdom Viridiplantae; phylum Streptophyta; class Pinopsida; order Cupressales; family Cupressaceae; genus Sequoia; species Sequoia sempervirens. Next base: position 144,655 of record VDFB02335448.1, read on the forward strand.
ATCTTCCGTCATTTCTACACAGCTTCAAATCCTGATGCACAATACTATATGAATGTAGGGTCTGCAAATTTAAAAGAAAGTATTTAGAAAATCATATAAACCTAGGGTTTGCGGAAATTAATATGAACTAGAAAGAACAGAAAAAAAGAAAAGAAACATGATTTAATTGAAGAACTTACCGATTAGCGGTAAATTTAATTCCAATCTTGTTACAGTTTATCTTCTTTTTCAAAGATCTCCGATAATTCCAGTCTTGTTACAGCTTATCTTCTTTTTCAAAGATCTCCAAGTGTTTACTCGATTCTTGAGCTCGAAACAAGATTGTTGCAGCCTACGAAGAAAATATCGGTTGTGATTTTAGGCATGGGGTGAGGAATGTTTCAACTGCCTCAAAGTTGTTTTTCCCGGCGAGTGAATAATCCATTTATTGCGTGCACTCATCTCCCCATTCCGGGTTTTCTTCCTTCTTCAGCTAGATGAGGGGAAAAAAGGAGTACTGTTATTCGTGTGGTGGATTGGGAGGTGGGATCGAGGTGGTCCGGGATGCTTGCCCGACAAGGGACGAATAGAGGGATCTCATGCTCTCACTCAATCTGAATCAGAGCGATCCACTTCTCGACCAGGCGGCTATCCTTCCCCTTCCAAATATCTCAAGCTCTCACTTGATCCGTTCAAGAAGGCATGGTCCAGGCAAGAGGTGTAAGTCGATCTCAAGTTGGGGACTGCTGTGCACGTTACTCCAATATCCCTTCCTATCACGCAACCTTAGTATATACACGGCGAAAAAGATCAACGGTTGTCATTGAGGGAACTGTCAACCACGCTGTCTCCCTCCATCTGAACCCTTGAAGGAGAAAATGAGCTTCGAAAGTTCATATAGGGACACGCCTTAGGCGTAATAATAAGATCTAAACGTAAATATTTTTATTTTTATTAATTAAATATTAAATATTTATATGTTTTAATAATTATTATGTTTAAGACTTAATCAACATGATTTAATTCTTTGTGCTTATCATTAATTTGATAATATTTCTTAGTATTGTTATTAGTTAATGTTACGAGGTTTCCACAATCCATAATGCTTTCAATTTTATTTTTTAGGTTTTGATTGTGTTTGAGTTTTTTGCATGAACATTTCGGATCACACTCCGTCATCCATCATTCCACCTTCTTGAGCTCTCTATCATCCTGATGATGGATCATAGAGTGTGATCTAAAACATTCATGCTAAAAAATCGAACACAATCAAAATCCAGAAACAACAAAAAATGAAATTGTTATAATTTTTAAGAATAATATGGATGTGATAATTTAAAAAATTATAAGAAATAAATGATTATGAAGACCTATTATAATGTATTAACATTGATTTTCACTCTCAAGATACTAAAAGTCAAAATGCTATTAAAATATTAATGTGAACTCCTCTCTATGTGTGAATGCGTTTTCTTATTTCATTCTCTACTTCTTCCTTAGGCTCACTATTCAATGTTGGTTTAGATAATATTGTTGCCACATAATATCATTCCATTTTTATTGCATCTAGACTTGCTTTAGAGAGGATACCATATGGTCATTCTTGTTGGATTTATTTTCATAAGGTAACTTAACTTGTGCTATTTCAAAAAATGTATAAATATGCAAAACCTCAAGTTAATAGATAAGATATAGGTTAAGAATGTGGAAGATTTTATAAATATGTCAATTCTTTAATTGAGTACTACTTTGAATACATAATAATTAATATCTTACTATAAACCTATTAAAAAATAAAGTGAGAGATAAGAAAGTAGAGTTGGGTGCTTTGTGCTAAGTGGGCCATCAAAGCTATTGAAGAGTTTAAAGCCTAGAAGATTATTTTCAAGCATTGCATTGAGGAAGGCTCCCCTTATGAAAAATAGTGTTAGAAGGGCATCAATTTCCTTTACATTTTCATTACATCTACTTTAATAAAATAAAAGGTTCATTTGTAGTTCAAAGTATTTAAAAATATTTTAAATATGTAAATTCATTCCTTAAGTGGGTTGGTGATAATTTTAAGAGTAATTTTTCCTTCAATAACAAGAATTTTTAGTTGTTTCTCATTATTAATTCCTCCAAGATGCCTTTGGATGAGATTTTTCTTTTCGTAGTAGTCTTTCCCCTCTATTTTGATTTAGGTTTTGTAATTCATCACTTTTTTACTAGGAATCCATAATTCTATAGAAGGTTTGAGCTCTATCATAGTTGAGCACATTATGTTTTGTGGTACCATAGAATCTGCAAGGTTTCTTTCTGTCTCCCCACTATTCTATCACAAAATGTCTTGGTTTATTGGTTTACCACATTTAAAACATGTAGCATAATTATATCTTCTCCCACCTCTACCTCAACTACTGTCCCCACATAATTAGCCATTGTTTCTATAATTGTCTTAGTTTGGATAGTTTTGTATAGAATTGGCATTTTTTTTTATTTTACCATGGTGGGATTTTATATCCATGATCATTTTTGTATAATGGTCCTTCTGTTAAACCTTTAACATATGCCATTGTTTGTTGTTCTTTATTACTTGTTGTGGTAGAATCTTCTCTTAACTAAAATAATTGTAATGGAGAATCTTCGATGTCATGGTTGTCCCACTCTCCATAAACACAACATTAGACTATATTTACCTTTTTGGGTATTGTTTGTAGGTCTACCCATAATACATTTACTTTCTTTTCCCCTACTTCCTTGGGGCACTCATTTCTAATGCGACCTTCCCTTCCACAGTAGGTGTGCCATGTATTGGGTCTTGGCACATACACTTCTCTTTTTTCCATGATTTCTTGTTGGAGTCTTAATTTCTCTAATCTTAGTTTAAGTTTCTCCAATTC